>VDFB02379711.1:172266173-172343606 GCA_007258455.2 Sequoia sempervirens | reverse complement strand
TTAATTTTTAATCATCACTTTGCTAATTATCATTAGGTGTAGTCCAATCAATCTCCTTGACATGAATTTGGTAGCTATCCATAAAGAAAACATTTCCTAGATCCTTAAGACACGTTCATCATGTCTATAAATCCATATTTTGGTTGTGGTAACTAGCTCTTTAATATTTTTTTCATTTTTCTCTTTGAAATAGTATCTAGAAAAATATGAATAATAGTCCATTTTGTCTTTGATTTCTTCAAGTCAACTAGGTTCAATTAAGCACCTCCGAGCTCTTTTTGATCCCATTTCTCTTTGAATAACTCCTCATTTTAGCTTTATGTAATCTCATATCAACTCCCCACTTCATGTAATAAAAAAATCATCATTTGATTCTTCAAAAATACCTCATAATGCAAACTCTCCTCATGTCAACAACCCTTGTAACACTTTTACAAGACCATACTAACCCATTTATCCCACCATATCCATAGATATCCTCTACCTTGTTTCCAACTAATTCTCATTGTTTTAGTAATTGCTCATATAAAATCACTAGTATAACCTTTCATTGTAACATGACCTAAAACCAAAAAAACAAATGTCAATCTTATTAAAAAGAAAAATCGCAATAAAATTATTTAAGAGAAAAACATGAAATACATATATTTGAAATCCATATAAATAACTTGAAGCTGATAGACAAAACAAACTTATGAGTCAAAATGCATGGTAGCCACTAAATTATCCATAGATTTAATATTTCTTTAAACTTATCCTATTTGATTATACTTTGTGACAATTTATCCTTCATTACTTCATCACAAATATAGTAATCCTATTAAATGTGAATCCCTTATTCCTCTCTCCCATTGCTCTAAACCCTAAAATAAGCATCCTACATATTTCATGTATGTACCACTAAATTTTCTACATTCGATGCACCACAATGAACTATGGTTTCAAAATGCATGCACCATGACCTCATTGGGACTGTATACACATTTTATTTCATGTACAACCCTACAAAATGAAACCTACAAAGCCATCATACCTATAGAAATACACAACATTCATGGCTCAAGGAAAATTCACCACTAACAATTCACCAACGGAAATTCACCGCCAACAATTCATCGTCACATAAAATTCATCTATGAAAAATTCATGGCCAAATAAAATTCACCGCCAACAATTCACCGTGGAAAATTAATCTCATAAATATTTTTTAATATATATTTCAAAAACTTTGATTTTATTAAAAATATTAATGTGGTTAATTTTCTGTGTCGTGAATTGCTGGTGGTGAATTTTACTTGGAAGTAAATTTTCCATGGTGACGAATTGCTGACGATAAATTTTTCATCGGTGAATTTGCCGTATGCCAACATTCATACTAAGACCAATTGAGAATGGGATAAGAAAAGCTTAGACGGGTGGAAATACCTTGAAATAAAGCGACCTGCCTACGCCCATCACAATACTCATTTGGAGGACATCAAGGAAAGGTGGCAACATTTAAGCAGACAATCAAGATGAATGGTGGTGAGGCCAGAGCTCAAAAGAACTCGAAGATTTTAAATTGGTCACCACCAACCATTTCACCCACTATCCAAAGAACCATTAACACAAGGTGGGACCATGGGTTACGTTCAATTTAGGCACAAAATAAAGACACTAAATGAATGGAGAGAATGGAGATCCAATAATGGCAGTCAAAGAAAGTGCTGAATAGATAAATTGGCCACCAGAGAGTCCTTTTAGACGCTGCCAACCAAGTGATGCCATATAATTAACAGGAGATGATGGTGGGGCGAGTCTCTCAACGATGGACCAAGGCATGACTTACGTGATATTACTCACCATAGCCAGTCAATAATGCACTGAAACAAAAAGCACACACAAAGCTTAAGTCCTATCAATTTATCAATCATAAACCCAGTTGGAGTGCGTGAACGAGAAGAAGATCCAATGACAGATGAAGTGGTGGCCAAACAAAGGCGTAGGGTAAGTAAATTACCTGCTACTTGTAGCTTGGACACTGACCAATTACACAAAAACATCCTTATATCTATACTTGTTAATGGTCAAAAGCTTGGCCTCCCCATCATGATGTTAGTTTCGACATTATAGTCATTTGGGAGTAGTTGATCATCCTACAAGTTGAAGGGCCTCTTTTAAGTTAGATGACTGGTTACGCTAAGTCAATGTTCTTTTATAACAGAAGTGATAGGCTCTTACTATGAAATCAATGCAAAATTTAATAAGGGCCAATGCATAGTGAGACATTTGGCACCAAGAGCAAATTTAAACCACTAAAGAATTATTAAAGGGATTTGAACTAACATGCATGACTCACAAACCAAAGCATAAAGACTAAGAATCACATGAATAATCTAAAGGAGCAAGGCTCTAGGTGTAATGATGATTTTGACTATCATGATTGAAGGCCAAACCAATAGAGGAAGGTTCCATTATGGCAGCTGAACTCGATCACATGCACACATATGTCCTTGTGACAATAGTATATACATGACTTCAAAATGTGAATATTTTGACTTAATCTAAGATCAAAATAGTACGTGAATCCAACACAAGAGCCCTTCTCTTAAAAGAATTGGTCCTTGTTATAGAGGACACAACACCACCCTTTAGTAGGTTTAGGGTATTTCTAAATGGTCCAAGTCATTTGTATGGCAACTAATTTTGCATTTGATGGTGAGGGTGGCACCAAAGTACACTCAAAAATGTAAAAATTTGTCTTAAAAATTTAGGACAATTCTTGACCTCTAAACTTAATGTTATGCACTTGTTAATGTAGTACAAACTAATTGTAAGTGGCATTAGAATTTGTTTCTTATGGTTTATCTCTTGGTTCAAGAATTATTAGAGCCTTATGGAATTAACATGTATGGGTTTAGGAATCTATCTAGGTAATTCTTCCTATATACTTTCTATGACCTTCATAGATGCAAAGGTTTCTTAATAGTTCTAGTTGTTGGTTCATGATGAACACCCTTTTGATGCTTTTATACTAGACTTGAGACTTTAAAGTATGAAAGAAATTGTCCCTTAAGGTCCATGTGTGGTTTGATATACCTACGATCCCCATCCCTATGTCGAATATTTTGGATCAAATTATCTAGCCACTTGGATATTTTATTTACCATGAACTAAAAATGTTCATTCTTACTCAACCTCAATGATTGTTTGTATAGAGGTGGGCCTCACCTATGGCCATAAAGAATCTATTGATGTTCAAGTAGGTGGCATGCATTTTTCACAAGTCACATATATAAATTTACTTAACACTTGTTTTTGTATTCATTAGAGAGATGAAATTTAATGATCCACTACCTAAAATGTAGTTTGTTCATAAAGTGGTTATTATAATAGCCAAATCTAAGGTGGTTATTCCATCTACAAGGCCACTCCAAGATGCTTATTCTCAACTTGTGATTGTCAACCTTGGTCAAAGGTGTTAGGTATATTTTGGCACATCTTTCATGGCTTCTAAACCTTCTAGGTGCTCACCCAATAAATCTAGTGGTAAATGATCATTCATGAGAGAATTGAGTGGCAAGTGTCATGTTATTTCACTCAAAAAATATATTTTTCCAAGCCAACATCTATTGTTTGCTAACCAATTTTAAGTGTGAGCATATGATAATAATGACTATTAAATAAAATTGATAAAGGATCCCTCCATAGCAATTTATTTCTCAAAAGGTTATAGGCCTTATCTAGGATTTATATAAGTTCTATGTATTGGTTGTGTGTCACCAACTAGGTTTGTTTGACATTATTTATTTAAAATAAATCAAAGTTACAATATTTTTAGTTCAAGCCATATTGAGGAGCATTTGGCCTCAATATTTTTACCTCGTCACCTTGTATGAGGATGTATATGGTGACACAAGTGTTGGGATTAAGGTGTCACAACCTTAGTGAGTCCCATGATTATTTAATTAATTATTTTCCTCTAAGTTGCTGAATTTATTCATTAAATGCAATAATATTTGTTTCCATATTGCTAAGTTACTTTGTGGGACCTAGCGGGGAGTTGGCATCCTACTTGCAAGGTATGGAAAGGAAAATTGTGACACATGTCACATGGGAACTTCATTGGGAAGGAAGCAAGCATTAAAACCTCTAAAATAGGTGCCATGTTGACATGTGGCAATGTATTTTGGAAATAAGTATTGGTGGGGTCCACTTATGTGCAAGTTTATCTCTTTGGAAAAGCGGAGACAAGGAAGGATGACACTTGTCACCATGAGGTATATTTGAGAAAATTATAAATTGTAAAAACCTCAAGGAGGAGTGCTCTAATGCCATGTGGCATGCATTTGACTTGTTGACTAAAGCTTAAAGAAAAAGGTTGCTAAACGGAGACTGAGTTGTCACTCAAAGTGACTAGGAGATGTGGGCGACTTTTATTTTGGCAGAAAATATGATTTTCTCTATGTGCTGCCTAGCATGTGAAGTTGCTTGATTTTTGGAGCTGCAAGTTTTATATGTGCTTGCATTTTGTTGCATGTTGGTGCATGTACGCCCATGTTTGATAGGTTGCTAATCGGGTCAGTTGGGACTCTTTCATGTTGTTGATTTGTAGTTTGCATGCATGTAGAGATTGGGAGATTGACACATGTAAAAAATAAACACCCTTGTATGAGAAGAATATATATTTATGCCTTAGTACATTTTTTATTGTAATGTGATTGTAATATATGTACACTGTTAGGCTATTAGAATCACTCTAGACTTGTATCATAATGAAATTGCACTTGCAAGAGCTTAGACTCTGCACATTATATGTAATTTCCATATTACAATAATACAATTGATTGGTGCTTTGGTGTGGGTTTTTTTTCTCCCGGAAGGGCTTTCCCACATAAATTTTGTGTTATGTGTTTTATTGCTTAAATCTGAAAATAATTGAATGCATGTGCAATCTTAAAGATTAACTGTGAAACTATAAGGATTTGAAACAAAATTTTGCAACCTCTTCCCTGGGTTGATTTTCATTAGGAAAACGTTTCTTCACTTGGCTTTCCTTTCAATTGTTATCATATCCTAGCTAGTTTCGTTATCCTTGGTGGATTAGAAGGGTTTTTTGTGCATATCTAGATTCAGTTGGAGTTCTTGTAGAAAGAACATTGAAATCTTGTTTGTAGTTTTAAGATGGGAAGCACATCTAGAAGAATAGAGATGGAGAAATTCAGTGGTGGAAATTTTGAGTTGTGGAAACTCAAAATGGAGGATATGCTCATAGACCGAGCTCTATGGGCTACAATTTCCATCACAAAACCAACAACAACCTCACAAAAGGATTGGAACTTAATGGATCAAAAATCCAAGGGTCTGATAAGACTCTATTTGTCTAATTTTGTGCTCCTGAATGTCCATGAGGAGAAGAATGTAGTTGACCTTTGGAAAAATCTTGGTGATATTTATCAGGGGAAAATCTTGGTAAATAAGCTATTCTTGAGAAAGAGGTATTCTTTGAGGATGGAGGGAGGAGGATCAATTGATGATCACTTGAACACATTGAATATGTTACTGACTCAACTAGGTTAAGTTGGTGTAAATATTGGTGATGAGGACCATTGCATGTTATTTATTAGACTCGTGGGACTGCTTGGTTATGGCTATTGGAAGCACAACCACCACCTTCACTATGGAAGATGCGGTTGCTTCACTATTATCTAAAGAGATGCGAAGGAAGTCTTCTAAGATGGCCAAGGAGGCCCTTTTTTTTCGTGGTAGATCAAAAGAGAAAGGAAAGAAAAAGGAAAAGAATTCTAAGTCCAAGTCTCTAGGGAGATCTAAGTCTCATGGAAAAAAGTCCAAGGCTCAATGTTGGAATTGCAAAAAATCTATTCATTTCCACAAAATTGCAAGGAGGAGAAAAAAAGAAAAACAAGTCTTTCTCCAGATTATGAATATGATAAATCCTCTCTAGATGATGTAGATGCTTTTGTCGCTTCCTTGACAACACATGCATCGGAAAATGTGTGGTTGATTTACTCAGGTGCCTCTTTCCACATGACCTCTGATAGAGGTTGGTTCTCAAAGTATGAAGAGTATGACAATGGGAAGGTGTATTTGGTTGATGATTCTCACATGAAGATTATTGGTTGTGGAAGAGTCAAGTTTCAATTCCCTGATGGTAGAGTGAGGGGGATTTTTGGTGTTCTACACATCTCAGGTTTGGAATGAAACCTACTCTCAGTGAGAAGTTGGGTGATGTGGGAGTGCAAGTTGTTTTCTCAAGTAGTGGATGAAAGATGACTAGAGGTGCTATGGTGCTTGCTAAGGGTGTTCAAATTGGAACTCTATATAAGTTGGATGTATGCATGGCTCAATGTAATAGTGCTTCTGTGAAGTCCAAGAAACAAGCTTTGGATTATTCATCCTCACCATTAGATCGAGTAGAGAAGAATATTGTGGTGTTTACATTTAATGGTCATGCTTTTTGGGTACCTAAGGGTGTCAATGCTTTGGAAATTTTGTATAGGAGTGAATTTGCACCCCTTAAGAAAATTCCCCTTTCACATACCCTCACCTTAGAAAATCAAATCCAAGGAAAAATTCCACATCACCCACTACCTTCCATCCACTTGGTATTTTTCCTGTGCATTGGTGAGAGAATATTTGTTGAGGGTGAACACATAGTGCTGCAGATGTCTACACACTATGCTATGTCCCTCATGGATTTCTATGTCTAAAGTTGGAGAGGTGTTACACACTCGATTGGTGTCCTAATTGTAACATCCCTCTTTGACCAACTGACCTAAAAATGCCTTATTTCTTCTCATCCCACCTTCAAAAAAATCTATTATCACTTCATTTCACTCTCTAGACATTCATTTTCATTCTCTACACATTTAGTCACTTCATTCTTCACATTTTCACTCTCTCAAACAACATTCTCTCACTTCACTTTGAGCATTGCAGAAGCTTTGAAGCTCCATCAACTCCACATTGCAAGTGTGAGGCAAGCCATAAAAGTTGTGGGCTTGGAGTCTTGCAAGACCTGCCTTCATCACCATTGCAACTATGGTGAATTTTCCAAGTCCATACCTTGCATTCTCCTCCATTGGCTAGTGAGCTTTTGGGTGGAGGTGGTAATGCTTCACTCCTCTCCTTTGTGATTTGATAGAGTAGCATATTGTTTTGTAGTGTTCATAGCAAGATTTATTTCTTTCTTTATCACATATTCTACTCCATTACTTTCTGGTTGTTTGTGGAGGTGGAAACACCAAAATAGGGGTCTGACTGAGGCAAGCCCCTATACAACCCCAATAATTTTCCCTCTTTCTTATGTGTAGGTGGATGTACTTGTGGAGCTAGCTAGTGAATTGGAACTTTTTTGAGATTATCTTTATCACCCTAGCCTTTATCTACTTGCTATACCATCTTCATCTCTATTTATCATACTTTCTTATTTTGTTTTTCCCATAACAATCAACTAGCTAGGATTTTAGTTAGTTTTTAGGTAGTTTGTACTGTATTTGGTGTTTTCTGGCCATACGGACACCTGCGCGCCTGAGAGATGCTAGTGCACCGCACTGTCATCCTAGAATTGCACTACCATCCTCAAACAAAGAGTTGTCTGAGGTGTAGTACCAACTCTAAAAACTAGCTTGCCTAGCCTAAACTTGAACTTTGTGTTTGTAGAGTGGCATAAGTACTATATAGTTCTCTTCATTCTCGATCCCCATCCCTTTAGAGTAAGTTAGGGTAGCCCTCTGCTCTTGACTCTCCATGACCTAGAACCTTGACGTGGTTGGTCCCCCTCTCTTACATTTTTGGTGAACCTGACGTGAACCATTTTGGTTCCATTTGAAAGTACTGAAGGGTCCTTTCCATGCATTTTAGGAGTATTGTAGGTGCGAGTGTTGTGAGGTGTTCCCCTTACAACCCAACCTGCGACCCCTAAAAGGCATAGTTGGAAGGTTCTATGAGTATTGCAGAGCAAAGCCTTAATTGGGTCACTGTCCTATTTCAAACCTTTGGGAGGCTTTATGAAAGTATTGTTTAGTGTACATGATGGCCTCTTTTTTGCATCTGCCTATTGCCTCTACATAGCCTATGAGTAGTAGTCCAGGTATAACTTTCACCTCGTAGGACCTGCTAATGGGATTTAATAGAGAACCATCTCCTCTTTATATCCCTGCACAAATCAATATAAACACTATAGCAGGTATTCTTGTCGACCTGACATCTCAGGTGAACATTATAACTGAGGAGATTATGTTAATTAACTTCTTGCATAAAGATGGGTATGACAAACTTGTGAGCACCATCCGTACACATAACGAAATTTTTGTAGCTCCCCTTGGTAGTATTTTTTTGTCGATGCTTGTTGGATCTAAGTTTGTAAACTTGTTGTTTGACATAATCCTGATGTCTGAACTCTTCAGAGTGAAGCTGAGTATCCTCTAGTTAGTATCTATGAACTCAATTCCCTCGGTTGTGCATAAATGTCTAAATTTTATTCACGAGGGTTCAATGCATGTGATCCATGACACTGGTTATAAACCACTAGTTGCACATGGAAGCTATTCTTTAGATCACTTTTGGCTTTCACCCGTTGGTCCTCTCCCACTTAGAAAGGACCTCTTGTATCAAACTTATCAAAAGTACAAGAAAGGGCACTTAATGTCTAAAGTGAGGTACCCTCCATCACCTTATGTTGTTTTGCATAGGGTATGCCTAAGAGTTGACAGTGATGTCACCAAGGCCTGTAGAAGAGAAGAAGAGAAGCCATCTCAGGGTCTATCTTCTTCCTCTTCTGCTATTTAGCTTGACACTTCCTCTCACCCTTTTGCGACATCATCAAATTTTGCTTTGTGTTTGCGTGAGAACCTTATGGTGCTCACTTGGAAAAAGCCCAAGTGTCCTATGTTTGAACTTCCTATTCTGCCTATGGAGCCTAGGCCCATTCGATATAGTAGAAGGAAGGGTCCTTGCAGGGAATCCTCTATGTCTCAACCTTTGTGGCCTCCAACCACTTTTACTCCTAAAGTAGTGAATGGGAAGAGGCTCACCATCGAGGTGCTAGAGACGACTCCCCCCGTTGTCTCTCAATCTCTCCCTCTTACTCCCATTTAGGAGTTTTCCCCTCCACCAAAAATGGCTGTGATAGACATCCCTATGGCTGAGCAGAATCCTTCTATCTCTTCACAACACCTAACCTCTAGCTTGAAGAGTCACAGAAATTTCCTTTTGCATGAGTGCAAGTGCCAGTGAAAGGCTCTGGTGGTTGAGTAGGCTGCTTTGTAGAAAATGGAAGAGGAGTCAACCGCCCCTGCTTTAGGGCCTCCTAATGCATCCTCCTCTCTCCTCCCCTCTACTTTTGTTTAGTCGAGTTCATTCTCACTTCTGGCTCTTGCTGTGAATGTGAGTGTGCCTGACCCTAAAAAGGTGTAGGTGTTTATGACACCTTCAACCAAACCACCCCTGTTGATGTCCCTTCTGAACATCCCGCCATTCCCTAAACCTGTGGACATGGCAAATACCTTGGTGGTGTTCGTTGCAGTTTTCTCCTCCTCCGTGCCTCTTGCCTCATCTATGGGGAGTTCATGTCCCTCGACAAAGCAAAAGATAGAGGTTGGCCCTTCCAATAATAGAGTGCATAAGAGGATCCCACCTTCTCCAAATGGTGGTCCTATGCTAGCTTGTTCCATACTAGTGACATACCAAGTTTCAGCCTCCCTTGAGTTTGTCACTGCTTCTGAGTCGCTTGGTGAGCCAAGCGGTGAATCTTGGGCGCCGTCCTCCCCGTTTGTTGAGGTATGATATGGAACTTCTAGAAAGTGCATGCTTAACTCTTTGGATGAAGTTCTGACTTTGTTGGTGATCTTCGTGAAATTGCTAACCATAGCTCCACAAGAGTCGAGCGGAGAAGACCTTATGGGGCCTTCTTCCTTAGCCCTTGTTGTGGGAGGGTCAGAAGCACCTCCCCTTAATATTCCACCAATGTAGGCTCATCCTCCTTCCCCTTATAATGATCTAGATTGGGAAGAAAATGACCTCTTGGTCGATGAATGTTAGAGGGAGGCCCCTTATTTATCTTTATATTAGAAGTGTGTGTGTTGTGATGTGTTCCCCTGTGCTTGTGTTATGTGTTCCTGGATGACCCTTGTCACCCTTGTTTGTGCTTGGATATATGAGTGATTTTGTGTCATAAACCTTCATCTATTTGTATCATCATTCTTCCTCGGTTATGTGCTTTGATTTTTGACAAATTGGGGATGATGCAAAGTGCTGGGGGAATTTAGGCTTCCCTTCCATGTTTACCCAATTTTTTATTTTTACTTTGTCTTCTTATGCATTCTTCACATGGTTTGATATAGTAGGGGGTTGATGACATTTCATTAATATACTATTAATATACTTATATATATATATGAGTAGCTCTGACCTCAAAATATCAGATCACCCCTGTGTCTCTTGTTCATTTTATTTCTCTTTTTCTCTTTAATCCTTCTATCTTCTTTGCTTGAGTTGTCCCTCATATGTGTGACAACCTTGCTTTCACAATGTTTTGAATTTTAGAAAACAAATTTGTTACCAACTGTAAGAGAGGGGGACCAACCACCTCAAGGCCCCAGGTCATGGAGAGCTAAGAGTGGAAGGCTGCACTAACTTATCTCACTCTAATGGGATGTTTTGAAGCAAGGGATGAGAATGATGAGGACTATAATTCCCTCCAATCACTCTATAGACCCAAGATCCAAATTTAGGCTAGGCAAGCCAATTTTTGGATTCCATACTGTACCTTAGGTAGCTCTCTGCCTGAGGATGAAAGTGTGGTTCTGGGATGATAGCGTGACATGCTAGTGTCTCTTAGGTGTGTTGGCATTCATATGACCAGAGGACAGAGAATACAATATGAACCTCCAAAAAACAAGTTGACAACCTAGCTAATGACTCCTAAATGAGAAAAATAGAATTATAAAGTATCATAAATATAAATGGATGTGATAAAATAGATATATAAGAGCTAAAGTGACAAAGATAATCTCACCAAGGCACCAATTTTCCAGCTAGCTCCAAAAGCAATGTGCCCACCTACACACAAGAAAGAGGGGAAATTTGTTGGGGCTGTATAGGGGCTTACCTCAGTTAGACCCCCATTTTGGTGTTTCCACCTCCATGGACAACTAGATAGCAACAATAGAGAAATATGTGATAAATAATTAAAGAAGGAAGGAATGAAAATAACACTAAAAAATAGTAAAGAGCTACTCAACAAAATTGTAAAGTAGAGGAGAAAAACTTTACCGCCTCCACCAAGAGCTCACTAGCCAATGGAGGAGAAAGAAGGCTTGAACAATCACCACAACCTCAACTGTGATGAAGGGAGGTTTCACAAAACTTCAAGCCCATGCTACAATGGTTTTCTTCACACTTTCTTTATAGAGTTGACAGAGTTTTGTTGCTACTATAATGGAGTGTTGAAGTGTTGTTGAGAGTGAAGAGATTGCTTGAAATTGCTTGAGAATGGGACTGGAATTGCTAGAGCTTGTGAAGAGATGGAATGGAATGAGAATGAATGAATTTGAAGGAAGAAGAGGGAAGAATCTACTATTTTCAGGGTCGGTTGGTCAAAGAGGGACATTACAAATTGTTCCCAATAGGAAGTGTAACGCCTCTGCTAACTTTAGATGTAGGAATCCATCAAGGATGTAAGCGCGCCGCGTGGATGTTTGCGCATTGTGCACGCATCCTTGATAAATATTCTTCTAACGACACAAAGGAAAGATGCCAAGTGGAAGAAATTCAGCCAGCTAATGTGGAATTTTGACTTTGGATTTGGTTTTCTAAGGTGAGGATGTACGAAAGGGGAATTTGCGCAAGGGGTGCAAATTCACTCCTATAAACCTATGAATCTTTTCTTGAAAATCCTTGCAAGCTTTTTTCAAGAATCACATTCTAGACTTGGATCCCTCATGGAATGTGTTTCCCTCATCATGGGTTTGCAAAGAAAGAACTTGAGAATTTTCCTCCGAGGTGGGAGCAAGTTTTCTTGTGGGAGAAGCCTTGACCTTCCCCTCATAAGGGGGCATTTTATTCATTTTGAATTCCTTGATAAAGTGAACATATTTTGAAAGGAATCTTTGATGATGAATTGATTTGAGAATTTTTTTTCTCTTTTACACTTTTAAACAATGCATCCCTAGAGTGGACCCCTCTTCTTTTGAAGGGTTCCCAAGGGGCCCCTTTGAAAGTCTTTTAATTCCTTGACTATCTGTGTGACTTCCTATGTGGCTACTTTTTGTTTCTTGGCATGTTTTATCTACAGATTAATATGTTGCTTTATAGGTGCGCTTGAGAAGTCGCTTTCCAATCCAACTCTACAAAGTCCCCTTACATCTAGGCTTCCTTCATGAGAGAGAACTTGGGGGTTTCCTTCTTGTAGGTCTGTGGGCCTATAAGACGCTTACTTCACTGGGCTTCCTTCATGAGAGAGAACTTGGGGGTTGCTTCTTGCAGGTCTACAGGCTTGTAAGATGCTTACTTCACTGAGATTCCTTCATGAGAGAGAACTTGGGGATTTCCTTCTTGTAGGTCTGCGGGCCTGTGAAATGATTTCAACCTATGGGATTTTCCCATTGTTGGTCTGAGGTCCTTCAGTGTACTTTATGCAACTTCATAGTTTTGCGGGGCTATGGAGTCCTTTTGTTCAAAACTCCCCAGAGAGAGTACTTGTGGAGTCCTTTTCCTGCCTTGTGCTTTTGAGTTTTCTAGATCACAGTCTACTTCCTTGACGGTTCAGGTATACATTCCTAACCCTACTAACTCTTTGATCTACTTTACTGAACACTCATCAATATGTGCACTTGCTAAAGTGGGAGAAAAATGTATAGGAGTGAATTTTCACCCCTTTTAAGAAAAATCCCCTTTCACATACCCTCACATTAGAAAATAAAATACGAAGGAGAATTTCCACATCACCCACCTACCTTCCATCCACTTGGAATTCGTCTTGTGCATTAGTGAGATAATATTTGTTGGGGACAAATGAGTAGTGCATAGACATTTGCACACCGTGCTGCCATCCCTGACAAATTCTTGCATTTGAAGTTGGTAGATGCATTACACACCTGATTGGTGTCGAATTAAATTTTCCATCTTTGACCAACTGACTTGAAAATTCCTTATTCCTTCTCATCCCACCTTCAAAAAGATCCACTGTCACTTAATTTCACTCTCTAGACATTTATTTTCATTCACTACACATTCAGTCACTTCATTCTTCACATTTTCACTGTCTCAAACAACATTCTAGCACTTCACTTTGAGCATTGCAACAACTTTGAGGCTCCATCAACTCCACATTGCAAGTGTGAGTCAAGCCATAGAAGTTGTGGGCTTGGAGTCTTGCAAGACCTCCCTTCATCACTGCTACAGCTGTGGTGACTTTTCTAAGTCCATACCTTGCATTCTCCTCCATTGGATAGTGAGCTTTTGGGTGGAGGTGGTAACACTTCACTCCTCTCCTTTATGATTTGATAGAGTAGCATATTGTTTTGTAGTGTTCATAGCAAGGTTTCTTTCTTTCTTTATCACATATTCTACTCCATTGCTTTCTAGCTGTTTGTGGAGGTGGAAACACTAAAGCAGGGGTTTGACTAAGGTAGGCCCCTATATAGCTCCAACAATTTTCCCTCTTTCTTGTGTGTAGGTGGATGTACATGTGGAGCTAGCTGGAAAACTGGCACTTTTGTGAGATTATCTTTGTTACCCTAGCCTTTATCTACTTGTTGTACCATCTTTGTCTCTATCTCTCACACTTTCTTATTTTGTTTTTCCTATCACAATCAACTAGCTAGGTTGTCAGTTAGTTTTTAGGTAGTTTATACTATATTTGGTGTTTTCTAGTTGTACAGATGCTAGCGCACTCAAGAGATGCCAGCATGCTGTGTTGTCATCCCAAAGCTGTGCTACTGTCCTCAGACAGAGAGTTGTCTGAGGTGCAGTACCGACTCTTAAAATTAGCTCGCCTACCCTAAACCTGAACTCTAGGTCTGTAGAGTGACATAAGTACTATATAGTGCTCTTCATTCTCGATCCTCATCCCAAGACATTATTTAGAGTGAGGTAAGTTAGGGCAGCCCTCCGCTCTCATCT
Source organism: Sequoia sempervirens (assembly GCA_007258455.2). NCBI lineage: Eukaryota > Viridiplantae > Streptophyta > Pinopsida > Cupressales > Cupressaceae > Sequoia > Sequoia sempervirens. The sequence continues at coordinate 172,329,482 of VDFB02379711.1, read as the reverse complement.
CTCCATGACCTGGATCCTTGATGTGGTTGGTCCCCCTCTCTTACAACTTCCTACCGAGGAAACAATGTTGTGGCACCCGAAGGATTGGTAATATTGGTGAAAAGGTTCTTAGAGCCTTGTTGAAGGCCTTGATGATTGTAATCTTGAGTTTGATTTTTGTGAACATTGTATAAATGAAAAAAAAATCATGTTTCATTTTATTCTAGTTCTCATAAATCTTTTGGGGTTTTGGATTATGTGCATTCTAATGTGTTTGGTCCTATTAGTTCCCCTTCATTCAACAGATCTATGTGCTTTGTCCCTTTCATAAATGACTATTCTAGGACATTTGTGTATTTCCTTAGAAGTAAATCTGAAGTTTTCAATTAGTTTTGTAGACAAATAAAAATGACCTAGGCCTGCAAGTTCTATTGTCACCATATTTCTTCTTGACATAATTAAAATATTTATATCCTTGGTCCACTTTCAACTATTAATTAAACAATTCATAATTATTTAATTAATTCATGTCTTTATTCCTCTTGATTATTTAAATAAATAAATTTTATTTATTTATCTAAATACGTCACTAATTGTCTAAAGTCCCTTGTCCATTAATTCCTCTTGATTATTTAAATAGATAAATTGTATTTATTTATTTAAATATGTCATTAGTTCTTAAAATTCTTCTTATAATTAAATAAATTCTTTAATTTATTTAATTATTGTCCACCTTGGCATTTTCCCCATTTTAAATAAAATCATTTATTTAAATTGGTCCCACTTTCCAATTTTCCCTCTTTTAGTAAATAATTCAAATTAATTATTTACTGTCACATGACCCCACCTTTTGAATTAAATTAATTTTAACTCAAAATAGCCTTTTTCCTCCAAAAATCAAGTAATTTCTAATATTATTTGATTTTTTAGCTCTCTTTTTTTGTGCCATTCTTATCTCCTTGTCACATGCATTGTCAACCATTGATTTAATTTTCTCAAATTGAATCTTGTCAACTCATTTAAAATTTGACCTAATGTTTCCCTAACCCTAATTGTGGGTTGTCACATTGAATCTTGTCCATTAATTCTAGGGAATTTTCCAATCTTCAATCTTGGCCATTCATCCAAAATTGCATTTTCTATAAAATGGCAATTTTGCTCTCATTTTTTCACCTCATGCTATATACATTTCATGCAATCTTGTCTTAGGCACTCTTGACATCTTAGCATTTTGGAATTTTGGCATATTTTAGTCATAGTTCATAGTTGCTTTCTAGTTGCATAGTATTGCATTTCATCTCAAATCCTTCAACATTTTGCTTTGGTCTTGGAATTATCACATATTGCTCACTCAAAATCTAAGGGAAAACTTCACATTTCAACAAATAGAGAAGGTGTAATGGAGGTCAATCATGGAGGTTGAAGACTTAAGGTGATATCTTTCTTGTTTTCATGTTATTTCCTCCTTTGTGCTTCATTATTACTTTGGGTTTTGATTTATTTAGCTACTAATTTGCTAACCTAGATTATTCCCATAGTTACATTGGTGAACCCGATGCCAAAATCATGCATGTTCATTTTTCTGTACTACTTTTTTTGTGTTTTGCAGGTACATGTATGGAAAGCTGCAATCACAACTTTTCAACACCGCAATCACTGCGTCGCGATGTATTTGATAAGTAGAATGATGCATCCACAGACTTGAATTATATTTGCTATCTGCAGAGACACATTTGCTCAGAATCCAACACATTTGACAACCAGTGAGATGCATTTGCAAACTGTGACACATCTATTCTGCATATCATCGCATTCATTTGACAAATTCCAACACACAGACCTGAGCCGCATTTGTTGTGAAGAGCGACACATTTTCTCTACTGTGACACATTCGTCTGGTAAATTTTTTGTTTTGGCTTCTTTCATTTTTTTCTAGATTTCTTACTTCAAGCAAATAGTTTAGGGGTTTTTCTTGTTACTAATCCGTTGTTGTAGCATGTGGCATTGAATTTTCGTCGATCCAAGGCATCTTTTTGAGACTACTAACAAGTGGTTTTGTAGGTTCGATTGTCCAAGGATTTGATTTTGAAACACTTGTGTTTATTTATTTTTAGATTAGGAAACACTTCCATTGGTGCTCTAAAAAGAACATTTGCTTGTCTCACTTAGATTTAATTAGGTGGTTAAAGAAATTTTCTTGATTGTGCTTGAAGGTGGTAGGTGATTATGCTCTCACATTGTGCAAACTAGGTGATAAAAAAAACTAGACCCATCTATTTTATGTGTCAACCCGATTCAATAATCGAAGTATCCTCTCCCCTTATGCACTTGTGCAATCCTGGGTGTAAGAGAAATGATTATTGACTCTAGGAATTGGGCCTTCGTTGGTGGGAAAAAGTACTCACCTCAAGGCAACTCAAACTGACAACAAAGCTCTTTGGCCAAGCTACCCCTGACCGGTATATAAATGTGAATCCTAATGGAAAACTTAGGACTACGACTGCGGATGTGTCACATAGACAAGTGAACTCCCCAAACCTTGTTGAGTGTAACCTCTTCAGGCAGGAGTTCCTCCTTATCGAAGCTAATCTTTCCCCATGTGTGGCCACTTGAACGGGGGTCCCAAACTATTTTTTTTTGTGTAGTAGCCAAAATCCTTTCTATTTGCTAGCGCAATGGTCATTGTGAAGCCATCCACATTCTCGTAGTTCTTAGTAGAGGTGATCAACCTGTCATGGGAGATTTATGCGGTTTGGAAGCTTGGTTGACTTGAGAAGTAGTGCACTATAAGGGGGAGCCCGTGTGGCCAAGCTTTTGGATTCATCCACTAAGAATAAGTGCGGTTGGGGAAACCCACGTGGAATCTAACAAATATTGTCCTTGCTTAATCTAGGATTGTGCTTGTTTTCAAAGAAAAAATATTGTGTTTTCTGAGACATTCAAACAAACAAACACCATTTCAAAAATATAGAAACAAACATTTAACTTGAGATAACTTCAAAAAATTTCCAAAAATTGCAAACAAACTTGACTTATTCTACTACAACACATTTGTTGAAATACATTTGCCATTTTCTGTGACACAATCACTTTGCTAAGCTGCATTTGTCATTTCTAGAGATGCATTTTCCTAGTCTGAACTGCATTCACTTTACAGAACACCACAAATACTTTTTTGAGTCGCATTTGCCATTTGGAAAACCACATTCACTAAAACTAAAATGCATCTGCCAACTTGTAATGCATTAGCAATCTGGAATGACACATTTTCCTGACATAAATTAAAACACTATTGTAGACCAAAACCTGAGAGCAAACTTTTCCAATCTATTATCAAACATATTTTTCTAGCAATCTCTGTCAAAAACCAGAAAGAAAATTGCTCAAATTCTTCACCATTTGCATCTTTAGCTTGCATTTACCCATAGGTTTAAGTTTACAAGATTTTAGTTGCATCTTTTAGGTCCATCATTTTTATTTTAGACATAAGCCAATCCTTAGGTCCTCATTTCATTTGTAGATTTTGGTTTAGGAAACCTTACCATACTTTGCAAAATCATTGCCTTCAAAAGTAGGTGGTCATTGGACTTAGTCAACATAATTTCTTTTAGTCATTGTCTTTTTTGTGATATTTTCCAATTCAAGAGACTAGTTAGGAAACCTCACTTTGTCATTTTGTGCTTTAGTCGCATTAACAAGTCCTTTGATGACCCAAATTGAGACATAGATCAAGCTTAGAGTGGTTGAGTAACCTTCCTCCAAATCACTTAGACCTTTGCATTTACATACCTTAGAAACATTCAACTCATCTTAGTCCTCATTTTGCATACATTATTCCAAAAATCCAAAAAAAAAAATAGTGTCATACCTTTCATAATAGTCTTCATTGTCCTTTGGAATTTGTCATTTCCTTTAGACAACATTGTCATATTGCATTGTCATCCCTTATAATCCAAAAATCCAAAAACATAGTTTGCATTGTCATCCCTTATAATCCAAAAATTCAAAAACATAGTTTGCATTGTCATCCCTTATAATCAAAAATCCCAAAAATATAGTGTCATCTAGTTGTCATTTTTATCCTCTTCCTAATTTGAGAAACTCCTTATATGGTTGAGACTAGGCTTCAAAGAAAAAGAAGACAAATGGCTAATTTTGGACAAGACACCAACACTTACATCTTTTCCAATGACATGAATCAAAACATGAACCAAGACACAACCTTTATCAATCCTTTCAGTGACATGAACATGCCAACTTTGTCACATAACCCATTTGAACCATTCATACGTAGAGATGAGCATGGAAACATATTTTAGGAAGACATATAATCTGCAACACAAAATCTTGAAGTGGCCTCTTTTGTAGAAGATATAGTTTTGCATAATAGAGACATATATTTAGCCATACTTTTACATCAAGGAGCCAAATTAACACAAGGATTTGACATTAATACTTTAATAGCAGCCACTCCCAATCATTATTCCAACAACAACACAAACAATTCCTCCAACAGTAGTCAACCTCAAAACAATGCCAACAATAACATTGGTGCCACCTCACAAATTGCTGCAAGCACTATCAATGCTACCTCTAATGACACATTCAATCAAAACTCAATCAATGCAACATCCGTTGGAGGGACACCAACTATTTCACAAGCCATGTCACAATCAATTCCAACAATGTCAACAACATCCTCATAGTCAATTGGATCTACCTTTGGATCCTCATCAATGGGGGAAAGCTCTTCAAATCCTCTATTTGGAGCTTCATTTAGTGTCATGGGAGCATTATCATCACATCCTTTCATTAGGTCTTTGCTCAATCCCTTTGGAGGAAGTAAATGATGTATTTTCATTTGAGGACCACAACCAAACATTAGCACGCCATCAAAAATTAATACCAATGCTTCCCAAGGGAAAAACATAAACATTCCCCATGGACAATTCCAACAATTTGGACAAGGAAATCTGAATACACAACATATGACTGCATTTGGACACCAAAATATTCATGGCCAACATATCCCACAAATATCGACTCAAATGGATGGAGGGCACATTCCTACATATGCATCACACATACATACCCATCAACATGTCCCTAATCAAAACTGGAACCACCAACAACACTCAAATCAAACATGTCATACATCTCACAATAAAATCATAACATCTCTTCACAACAAATGGGGACACATGGTATACACATCACTCCCATGTGTGATGCAACCAACAACCCTATAATTGATGCCTTAACAATAGAATTGGAAAACTTGCAAAAAACCATAGAGACTATGCAAATTTCCAACAAAAAGTCACACGTGTCATATGACCTATGTCCATATCCTTTCGACACAAGTCTCTACATGCCACCATTCCCTTCAGGGTATGTAGCACCAAACTTCAATAAGTATAAGGGCAAGACAAGTCCCATTGAACATGTTCGAGAATGCATGACCAACTGTATGGACATTTCCTATGAACATACTTACTTGATGAGATTCTTCTCTAAGAGTCTTACATGACTCACACTTGAATGGTTTTCCACTTTAAAGGGAATAAAAACATGGGACGAACTTGTAGACAAATTTGTGAGAAACTATGCCTATAACATTGACACAGACACCTCCATCACTAGCTTATGAAAACTTACACAAGAGGATGCTAGTAAGACTTTTATACCATTTTTCCAAATATGGAGAAGCCTAGCAATTCATTGCCATATTGACATACCTAAAAAGAGAAGGTTGACATGTTTGTCCAAACCCTCCTAGGACCATTGAAATATGGCTTGCAAGTTCACTGTTGCACAACCTTCATAGAATTAGTTGAAAAGGGAGTCCAACTTGAGAAGGCTCTTATTGCTAAAGGAAAATAAAAATATGGCCCTAAAAACAAAAATGCAAATCCACCCACAAACAAGAGCAAATATTGGGTCAAGAATAAACATGTTACCAATGATGGTATTGTCGATGCCAAGGTAGTGAACACAATGGGTCCAGTGCTTACCCTTAAAGGAGCTCCACTGCAAAACACACAAATAATCACACAGACACCTCCTGACAATGTCACTCAAAACAATCAAAACAATCAAAACCAAAGGAAGCCTCGTCAACCTAGACAATTTATGAAAGGCCGCACATACACCCCTTTGGGTGAACCAATCAAAGATGTCCTTAAGAAGATCCTTCAAAATGGTGTCATCACATTAGAAGACCTTAAGCCATATGACCCAGGACAATTTAAGCCATCTTGGTGGGATGACAACACATTCTATGATTATCACTGTGCAAAAGGACATCAAACCTCCTCTTGTCAACAACTAAATAATTTTGTTCAAGACCTCATTGAAAATCACACAATTGAACTAGGTGGACAACAATTTTTGTCAAATGCAAACCATACTATTCACAAGAACCCACTGCAAGACCAAAGTTCAAATAATCCTTCTACGCCAATTCCTAAGAATAATAATAACCATGCCAACTATACCTACATCACATTCAACTATTCAAGAGGAACTATTATCAACCATAGCCGAACTGATGATGAATACGTCAATACCTTTTTTGTCAAAAGAGCACCTGAATGCAATGTCACTACTTGTGGTGGAAAACTCACCATAGTTGGTCCTCCTCCTCCTTGGCAGCCAAAAATTCCAATACCCATTCCATCTGCTAGGCAATCACAATTAGGCTTATTCACAAAGTAGTCACAACCTAAGAGTTAGTTTAAACTTATCGACCAACTAGGAAAAATTCTTGCTTAGATTTCCATACTTGAATTGCTACGTATTTCCCCCACACATAAAGCTATACTTGTAAAAACCTTGCAAGAATCCTTTATCCCTCAAGACATTGATGTCAACTAGTTTGAAGCCATGGTGGGATACCTCACTACCCCCCATCATGTAACATTTTCAGATCAAGATTATTCGTCACCAAAGTCCAACCATAATGATGCATTACACATTGAAGTCTTTATCCATAAGCATAAGGTCAGATGAGTTTTAGTAGATGGAAGAGCAGGACTGAACATATGTTCCTTAAAACTGGTTAAGGCTTTGGGATTTTTTGATGCTTGTGTAGACGCAACAAAGAGCATAGTTATAAAGGCGTATGATGATGAAGAATGTTCCTCTCGAGGTGTTATCACTCTTCCTGTTAGAGTTGGCATAGTCATTGTAGACACAACTTGCCAAGTCCTAGATCTTGAATTACCCTATAACATCTTACTTGGTCAACCTTGGATTCATGCCCTCAAAGCTATTCCATCCACCTATCACCAATGCCTGAAGTTTCCCTTTGATGGCACAAAAATCACCATTTATGGAGACCCCAATCCCTTTAAGTATTGCACCAATCTAATGGGTATTTTAGAACATAAAGTTCCCATCAATCGAGAAGCTGCAAGTTGATCTTCTTCCAAATTCATTGACCCATCCACACTCACCTCATTGACCACATCCACTCCTTCCATGTCTTTTTCCATACGACCATCCTCCTCGCTTCCTAAGGCTGATTCCACTGTCAAGATATAGGACCTAGGTTGTGGGGAATTTAAATTAAGCATGCCCTACTATATCACCAAAATTCCCAAGTCTCCTAAGGTCTATGGTCGACCCTATTTTAGAATGGAACCTAAGGAAATTTTTAGGGTTCCTCCATCACACATTTTTATAAAATGGGGTGAAATGAGCAAAGAAGACATCGAGGATATATCAACATGGATTTATAAGGACCAAGAGGGACCATCCCCATTACCAGTTCAGATATACAAGAAAGGCTATGATATAATGAAGGCAAAAGGCTACGATGGAACTGGTGGCCTTGGCAGAAATAAGACTGAAAGGCATAAACCAATCATGCCTATGTTGTGCAGTTTTTGCACACATGTGCTACTGAAAGTAGGGACCCTCTTTTGCTTTCATTTTTGGTGTTTTGGCCCTTGGTTTTTGAGGTTTTGTTACCTTTGCATGTGCTTGAATGATTATCTTATTCATGAAAATTCCCCCCTTCTAGGAAGCACTTTGAAAATCTATTGTTCTAGACAAATTTTGGGTTTTTGGCTCTTTTCAGGAAAATCCACTCTTGGAAGAATTCCACGGTTTCCTTTAAAACCCAATGACGAATGTTTTACACTATGAACCAGAGATTTTGGTCCTCTGTGGAATTCTGTCGTGGTCGGATTTCTCCAAAATTCCATCGTCCAATTGGGTTTCTGGGTTTTGGTTTTGCCTGTCTTGTCAAATGCATTAATGCTCGGTGGTACGATTTCTGAGGCAAGTATTTAATTGATTTTGAGGAATTTTGGGCTATTATGTCTTATCATTTTCTCTTTATTGCTTTGAGGAGCTTGGTACTGAGTGCTTGGCTTGATTTGGTGATTGAATTCATGGATTTCTGAATTGGTGGTGATTTTCCTAGGCGTCATCTATTGTTTGCTGGGGTGCTAAAGATTGTTATTTCTCATTGTTGTAATCAAGTCTCACTTCATCAACGATATGTATTTGTTGATTGTGTTTTCTGCACAACAACAACTCAGATAGAATATAATATCTTGTCTCTCTTGAAAGGTAAATCTCTATTAGCAAGCCTCAAGAGATAACCCCAAGGTCTCTAATGTTAGGTCTTGACAATGCATAAACCACCTAGTGATAAAATGTGAAAATGCTGGTAATCACAATGGGACCTTACTATTATGTCTTATCATTTTCTCTTTATTGCTTTGAGGAGCTTGGTACTGAGTGCTTGGCTTGATTTGGTGATTGAATTCATGGATTTCTGAATTGGTGGTGATTTTCCTAGGCGTCATCTATTGTTTGCTGGGGTGCTAAAGATTGTTATTTCTTGGGCTATTATGTCTTGGGCTATTATGTCTTATCATTTTCTCTTTATTTCTTTGAGGAGCTTGGTACTGAGTGCTTGGCTTGATTTGGTGATTGAATTCATGGATTTCTGAATTGGTGGTGATTTTCCTAGGCGTCATCTATTGTTTGCTGGGGTGCTAAAGATTGTTATTTCTCATTGTTGTAATCAAGTCTCACTTCATCAACGATATGTATTTGTTGATTGTGTTTTCTGCACAACAACAACTCAGATAGAATATAATATCTTGTCTCTCTTGAAAGGTAAATCTCTATTAGCAAGCCTCAAGAGATAACCCCAAGGTCTCTAATGTTAGGTCTTGACAATGCATAAACCACCTAGTGATAAAATGTGAAAATGCTGGTAATCACAATGGGACCTTACTACAAGCAAATATTGAATCTCAACTTACAAGATTTAACAATATGGTAATACTTCAATCCTAGATTTAACCCAATAATCAAAGAAATAGCAAAAGATAAGGGTTTCAAAGAGATTTCTAAACTTAATACTAAACCTAAAATTAACAATGAAAATGACCAACACTCGGAATGGACCAATCCTTCAAAACTGATCTCTACTTGACCCAGATAAACCTGCAATCTTATAGAAACAGTGCAATCTTCTAAGGTGTTAATATTTTCAAATCATGGACATTCATTCAAACAACCCTATTGCAGTCAAAATGAATAAACCTCCATAATCAAACTTAAGCACAACAAATATGATAGTCCAAGCTAACTTTGCAAAGCAACTAACAATCAGTTGGTTGTGAAAAGTATGGACTAAGGGATTGCTACAACATTCAAGTATCAAATCACAAACACTATTAAATCGAATTTAATTTAAATATTAACCTCCTCAAAGAAATTTTAAAGATAGAAGAATAGGAACCATGCAAGACAAGAGAATACCAGTATGGCACCAAATCACAATGTCATTACTTGTATTCAAATTATCCACTTTAGCAACAATTCTAGTTTTCTGTTACAATATTTGCTTGAGAGCAACTACTTGCTAACTTGCTCTACTTGCTTCTAACTATTCTACTCTATTCTACTTCTATCCTCTATATCCTTCCTCTATTTTCTAACTATCTAAACCCTTACAAATGAGGCGAAATGCCAAATATATAGAATCCCCCAGAAAACCCGTCGGTTGAGCAAGAGCCCACAACATTAACTGGGCACCACCGACCTGCCAAGAGAAATTCAAAATGGAACAAAGGAATGCATTAAATGCGTGAACCACACCTAGGTCAGCCTGGGATTCCTAATGCAGCTCAGACCAATGCATGGCACGATAATGGGGAAGCACAAATCCTGGAGTAGTTGGGCATTAACTGCCTTCCCCTTTGTCTTGATTCTGATATGGCCCTGCATTAACCTTCAAAAGCATCCCATCCAAGTTAGCCACTGGTGGCAAAGGCAGAATCCTAAGCCAATTCTCAATGGATGCAATCTCATCTCTTGACTGTTTGACCAACTTATCCCAATCCACCTTATACATTAGGTATTTGTCAATAACTGCAAGGTAAGTGACTGCATCATCCAACAGGTGCTCATAAATAGAACCATCATCAAGTGGTGCATAAACATCTACCACCACTCCCTCAACTGTTCCATATTCAAATATTTGGGCGGGATCTTCCTTCTTCCCGTCATGATCTCAAAAAAGGCAACAAAACCATTATAAACCCCAGTTAGGGTGTCATCAATCTGCCTTCTTTGCTTGTAAATATTCTTTAACACTTTCTGCCTGATTTGCAATGCCTCAAACCACTCCCATGGTTCGGTAGCTTTGGAGGAAGGAAGAATCCCATCACTTACCAATCTATTCTGGGTGTACTCCATGATGGTTTTGGTTTTCTGTAGAAGGAGATCCATGTCTCCCCTATCTTGCACCAACACTTCATTCAACCAATCAGTTGCCATGATAGCATCCTTCCTAGTTGATAGAATCTCCTTAATAGCCTCATCACCCTTTATTTGCACCTGTTTCAGCCAATTTAAGGTGGCAACAATGGAAGCTTTCATCTTTTCTAGCTTGGTGATGTTCTCTTGAGGTAGAGGATTCGTAGCAAAAACTGAAGGGTTAATGGACTGCAGTGGTTTCATTAAGTCCTCTAAGCATTTCCTGAGGTTTTCATTTTCTTTCTTTAGCTCCCGCTTGGTCTTCATTTCCTTCCTTAATCTACCCACAATAACTGCACTAGAACCATCATAATCTTCAATGTCCTACTCGACTGATGTAGGTCCTAGATTGAAAGTCTGAATATTATAATCCTTTCCAGCTACATTATCTTTGTTTTTGTCTGGAGCAGGGGTGGCAATGTGAACAACTCTATCATGAGCTTCATCTCTTTCAATCCTTGATATCACCCTAGCCTTCTTCTTACTTTTACGTTTTCCAATTTTGGCTAGTAGTGCATCCCAATTTGGTGGGCTATCTTCCACAAAAAAATGTTTTCTCTTTATCTCTTTGTCTAGCCAACCAGGTATAGTGGATTCCAATCACACCTCACTTTGTTTCTCCTCCTCTTGATCTTTAGGTGCTTCCTCACCCAAATTCTATTTATCAGGAGTCTCATCTGTCTTACTTTCCTTTTCCTCAGTATGCTCATCTTCATGTATAGGTGAGAGAACCTTCACTATTTCCTCTTCTTGTGGAGGGACTTCCTCAGTTCTAATAGGGGAATCCACATATGCAACAATGGGGATTGCATTATCTTTTCAATTTCTGCCTCTACACTATGGAGATCACCTTCATGAAACTCCTCCCCTTTAGTATCTGGATGATCCCCCATATCCTCTGACTCACTAGGTTTTCCTTGAGCTACATGAGTGGAAGGAACATCATTATGCTGCTCCTCACTAGAAACCATCAGAGGGGGATCTGCCTTAGGCACATAGCCCTTGGGAGAAGGAGTCCTAGACCTCCTTGTATACACCTTGGCCTTCTCCTCTGAACTTTCAACATTTATCACCGGAGGGATAAATTCTTCCTCCCCTTCCTTGGAGCTTTCCTTCTCTGAAAATTATATGATTCTTCTCCTCTTGGGCATCGGTAGATCAGCCCCAGGACTCTGATTTTTAGTCTCTTTTTGCTCAGACTTCCTAGTCCTTGTCCTCTTCTTGGTTTTTGGCTTTCATTGCTTCTCTATTTCTTGAACCTCTGTTTCTTGGACACCTTTTATCTTGATTTTGAACGGAGAATCCAACTTACCCTTGCCCTTAGGATCATGCTCGATAGATTCCTCAGAGGTGGAGTGGGGATCCAAATCTCCCATTAGTGCATAGGTGCACTGTACACCATTATTTTCCAGCTCCCACAGCTTATGCTTTAGCTACATCCTAGTAAATTTGATAACAGGATCCATTAGTTGCTTCAATTCTATCTTTTCCTCCTCTAACCAATCCACATCACTAATTGGTCTATCTTTTATGGGCTCATAAGCATGATCTTGGATCAAGTTCCCATCATCTTCCAATTGATCAGGAACTACCTTTACATTGTACAACCGAACTGACTCCACTAGAAGTTGGGAGAATTTCTTCTTTCTGACCTCAAATTCATCACCGCAGTTGGCCCAGTAGTCCTCTAAATTCACCTTATGGCCATACTCTTTGTTGGCCTTCCTTTGGGCCTCTCCTGTAATATCAAACCTGGACCTCTTGGAGTGGAAAGATAGACCAAGGGCACTCATTTCCTCATCTGAAGCCTGAGTAGAAGTAATGGAAGGACACGCCTCTCCAGTGCCAATCCTTAGGGGAAAATCTCCACCAAATCCTGTCTTGTGTTTGTCCTTCTTGATAATAGCATCAAAGTCACAAATCTTCCTAGTTACTTCCAACAATATAATGTGATCAGTGGGATACCTTGGAAGCCTGAATGGGGCCCTTTGGCAACCATCAATTCGAATGTAGGAGAAAGTTGGGAACTAAATAAACCAAGCCCCATGTTTCTGTATGAGGTCCTTTTCTATGTCTGAAATCCTGACATGCTCTGCCTCCTGAAGCATTCATGTGATATACATAGTAAATGCATCATTTTCCCTCCTATAACTTGAACCTCCCAAGTGCAACTTAGGGAAAACTTCATAGATAATATCCTACCCAAAAATTCCCTTTGTATCCAATCCTTTGTAGGGGTGGAATCTTGCAAGTGCATAGACAAAATATGAAGTCAGTGTGAAAGTCTTAGTTTGCAACAAATTGGATAACTATTTATGGAGTACTCCACTAATGACCCCTGCCCAATGGTAATTAATCTTTTCTTGATCCATCCTCACAATCACATGGAACATCCAATTCTCAAACATGCCAACATTCTTCAATCCAACCACCCTGCTGAGAAGAGTGATGGCATCATAGTACTCCTTCTTGAACTTTATCTTGAATAGCTGCATGGGTAATTTAGAATAGTGAGACTTAGGCTTCTCCATCCAAGAATTGATAAATTGTTGTGACCTCACCGTCTTCTCATCGTAGAACTCCTGAGCTGCCTGTATGCTGAATCCCACCACATGAGACTTGTCTGGCATATACAATGTTTGGGCAATGGAGATAGGGTTGATATTTTCCACAACTCTCCTTTGAGGACCAATAATTCTTTGTGTGTCTTGGTCATAGTGCCTGGCACATTCAAGGACCAACTAATAACACTACACTGCAGAAGGGAAACTAGCAACATGTGACAATCCTAATTCCATCATCCTTCTAGCCACCAAAGGAGAATCCTTAGCCACCATTCTTTCCTTGAACTCTTCATAATCCCATGATCTAACTTTTTTATAGTTACCTTCGACCACACTAAAGTGATTTTTCTCTTAGGGATCCTACTCTTAATGTCCATTTTGATCCTCTCTGCATTCGACATTGAGGACCCAGCCACTGCCTTGCTCAATCCAGCCTGCACTCAATATGGAAATCATAGTAAAAACCATAGGAAAGGGAATTTTAATCCATCAAAACACCATTAAAATGAACCTCATACAATCAAGGTGTTATTAAATTTCATATAAAATGACCACAACAAATTTTAGGTTTCAAGATCATCTGTGGAATCTGAGCCAGAGAGGAATTTTGGGAAATTTCGGGCCAGATGGATTTCAGTGGAATAATCAATAAGACACCCATTTGACCATTAAATATGATCATTTTTCATCAATAAACCACATGGGAGATCATAAGATAGCATGAATAAGTCATAAAATGCATTGAAAATCACTAACACATCATGCTATTCCATATTCCCTTTACATTTCATCAACTTTTGGGAAAATCCGTTAGGGATGGATTTTCGCAAAGAACGAGCTAGAGGGGAGACTTTGAAAAATTATGGAGACACCGGATTTTGGAGAAATCTAGACTTAGCAGAAATTTGCAGATAAGGTGAGACTCCGAAAGTAATGCAGATTCTGGGGACGAAGGTCTCGACAAGAGTTAGTCATCTCGTTGAGAAGTCTTGGCAACTTCCACAGGGTCACGTTGAAGGATGTCATTGGAAGAGGTTTCACCAAGACTTGGTGGTTTCAGTGTAATGTCTCGCCAACCGGGATATAATAAATATATTGATATAACCAAAGGGTAGTCGGGGTAAGGTCCTAGAGAATCTTTTGTGTCTCACCGACTTTTGGGGTCCAAGCAAACAATTCGGCCAGATTAAAGTTTTTGATATGAGGTCTGAATGAAGTTGCGATGTCTCGGCGATAAGTTTTTTGAATTCGGCCAGAGGTCTTGCCGACTGCGTATAAGGAAATACATGTTGATGAGAGACCCTCCTTCAGGGTGAGGTCTCGGCAATCAAATATGAACTTAGGAAGGCCCCCTAGCGAAATACAAGATAATTGACATGACATCTCCCTGACCTTGAAGGGTCACAGTGAAGAAAATCCAAAAGGGACAGAGAGTCATGATTTTACCCAAACACCAAATCAATCATGAATTTCAACAATTTAACTTAGGACAAGTCAGGGATAGACCTTTCATAGATTTTCTTTTCATTTTAGGTCAATTTGAGAGAAAACTAAAAATGAATGGTGATGCCCTAGGTTTAAAACCCTATTCATCCACCATTAGTGCATAGGCAAGCTCAGAATTCAGTTGTTTCAACAGCTAAGTCATTACTAGGGTTTACTAAATATTCTCAGGCAAGATTCATCAAAATGCAAATAGGAAAATGAGCTCAAGACTCACCTAGGAGATGACAAATGACCCAATACTGAACAACCCTAGCATGAAATGATTGAATACTTAGGAATTCAAGTCCTAGAAACTCTCATAACATCAACTTGCCATTCACAATTCTTAATCAAAGGCAAGGAAACAAAAACATACCATTGTAATCCAAAAATCAATCTCAAAAGCAGCAAATGCAAAGCCCAATGGTGTCCACAAATAAAAAATGTAGGAATGCACAAGAAATCGACGTCAAATCGATCAATTTAAACCCAAACACCCCAAAATGAAGTCAATCAAATGTAGGAAAGGACTCCTCAGCTCAAACGACAACAACAATAAGCATGACGGCACAAAAGATCCTAGAAATCAAGTTAAATACATCCTCCAATGCACACACGAAGCCATTAATGCAATTGATAGGATAGTTAGAAAACCCGGGAAGTTGATGATAGGGTGGAATTTGGGAAAATCTGGCCCACATGGAAATCTGTGAAGACCAAGAATCCCCGAACTATGGTGCATGGCTAGAATCCAAGAGGGATCTGGGAAAATCCTAAATCCAGATTGAAACTCGAACTTCATCTAGAACTTAGGATTTTCAATAAATAACATGGGGAAACACTTAGGTAATCAAAATAAACTTTTAAGCACATACCTAAGTAAGACAAAACCTCAAAAAAAAGGGCCAAAAAACAAAACCAAAGCGAGAGAGGGTCCCTACTTTCAGTGGGGCATGTGTGCAAAAACTGCACAAAAAATGGCGACTTCTGCTAGGAAAATGCTCTAGAGCATTTGATGACGAACAGGAACCATGAACCTAGAATCTCTGGTTTCAATCTCACCATCAAACAAACAAGTCAAAATTCAAAGATTTAAAGAATTAGAACTAAAGGATAGACCAAACCTTCCATAAACTAAAAATCCAAGTGTGTGCACATGAGTTCATTTCCCTCCTTAAGTTACTACAAAAACCAAGTTCAGTCAAGTCAAGCTACATAAGGATTCTAACTTCAAAAGCAACTTGGATAGGGCCTCGCTACTAGTCAGGTGTCCATAGCCCCGACAAAGTTATCGATGTGACTCTCCTGAACATAGCTCTACTACTAGCCAGGCATCCATAGCCCCAGTAGAGATATTCAGGTGCCCTTGATAAGTTGAATTTATTCTTTTGATTTTCAATATTTCACTTTCTTTCTTTTGATATTCTTTATATGTCACTTTCATTTCAACCTGTGAACAATGAAGTTCACACTTAGGGCTGAGAACCACATTGGCGCTGAAGTAGAAATAAGATTTTTCACTTGAAAAAATTTCATAAAGATTCCTATAGTAACGTTAGGATTCTTAAGATGTATGAGAGATATAAGATTTCAGAGTACTTTGAATTCAAATCAAAGCCGATGATCAATCTTCTATAAATCTGACATTAAGACTGTTGGTAATAGTAAAGATTTCAACCATCCTTTCAAGATGCAAGACTAAAGTCCACCAACAAAATACTTAGAACCATTCCAGATCATGATATAGTTGCCATGCAGGTGCAACACATCCAGGCAAAAATAGAGAAACCCCAAAAGCAAGAGCAGAGAAAAAACAAAACAAAACAAACCAAACCAACAAACCAAACCAAAAAAGCAAAGCAGAAAGGGAAACCTACTCTAACTATACACAAGACAAGAGCTGAAAACAACTCAAGATTGGAAATAATGCTTCAAATATTGCCCATTGATAGGCAGTGGGATATCCTCTCCAGTGAGAGTTTTCAAACAGAAAGCGTCATCTCCCAGAATTTCTGAGATCTGGTAAGGTCCAAGCCAAGTTTATCAAAATTTCCATGCTTTCCCTTACGGTCATGGGCTTTATCCCAGTAAAGAACCAAGTTATAAATCTTAAAAGCTTTAACCTTAGCTCTTTTATCAAACCATCTCTTGACAACCCCTTGATGTTTAGCAAAGTTTTCCAGGGCTTCGTCTCTCTTTTCCTCAAGGTGTAATAATTCAGCAAGTCTAGCCTCACGTTTATCTCCCTCATCATAATATTCATTAATGAACTACAAGGTGGGGATCTTTAACTAAATGGGAAACACAGGCTCTAGTCCATAAACCAGGTGGTAGGGTCATATTCCTATGGAAGTCTTATGTCTAGTGCAATCTTCCCAAAGAGAAAATCTGAGCTGGGTATGCTAGTCCTTTGGATTTCTTTCTAGCAATTTGCGAGTAACAGTCAGGAGGTTTTTGTTGGATGACTTAGCTAACCCATTTCCCTGAGGGTAATAGTTGGATGCAAATTTAATGATAATCCCATGATCGAAAGCCCAATCAGAAAAGTTTAACAATGAAAACGCAGGACCATTATCACAAACTAAAGATATAGGACACCCAAAATGATTAATGATACCTGATTCGATGAAGTTAATGACTACTTCTAAAGTTAATATCTCTGGTGGTGGTAGTTTGACACATGTGACAAGTTCTGACATGGTTGTGTGTATCTTTGAACAATGTAGGCCAATAGTAACCAGCTCTCAGAATCTGGTTCACTGTAGATGGGGCTGATCCATGGCCCGTACCATATCTATCATGAAACTCCAACATCACTCTTTCAGACTTTGCCTTTCCTAGGCACTTCAAGTAAACACCATGATTTTTCTTGTATAGGATAGCTCCTTTCAACATGAAACTATCACTCTTTAAGTGCAACACCCTTCATTGTATTGAATTAAGATGATCAGGGCATCTCTAGGTCAGGAGATAATGAACAATATCATCGTACCACTCTCTAGGAGAGACATCCTCTAAATTATAACTCTGAGCTGTAAGGTCAAGGTTTGTCTTTGCCATTGTCTGTGTAATCCCTTGCCCTCTTACCAACTTCATAGGCTGGATCTCAATATCATATTCTTGTAACATAGTTACCCACTTGGCTCTGCATTCCCCTAGCTCATTTTACATCAATAACAGCTTAACTACAAGATCATGAACTATTGCAAAGATTTTATTTATGAGGATATAATGCCTAAATTTCTTTACAGCCCTAACTAAGGCATAGGCCTACTTTTCCACACTTGGGTATCTCAACTCTGCATCCTTCAATGGTACACTCATGAATGCTATAGGATGCTCATCTCCTTGATTTGACTTTTGAGTTAACATAGCAGCACAGGAATGACCAGAGGCAAACAAATATATATAGAATGGTTTAGCATAGTCTGGGCTTACCAAAACAGGAGCTTCAATAATAGCCCTTTTTATTGCTGTAAATGCTTCCTTTGCTTCTGCATCCCATTTAGCTTTGGCCTCCTACTTTAACATTGCATTCAATGGATTAACTATTTCTGTGAACCCAGTGATGAACTTCCTCATGAAGTTGATCTTGCCAAAGAATGATTTCATTTCTTTTTTACTAGCAGGCAGTGGAATCTTAAGAATGGCTTCTATGCATTCTAGATCAATGGCAATTCCCTTTTCAGAGAGAACATGCCCCAACAACTTACCTTCTACTACCCCAAAGATGCATTTCTTTGGGTTGAGAGATATCCCAAACTCCCTACATTTCTGAAATTTTTTCCATAAATCTGAGATATGATCACCTCTTTTCTTGGAAAAAACTATTAGATCATCCATATAAATGATTATGCACTTACCAATTATATCTTTAAAGGCAATGTCCATAGCTCGTTGGAATGTTGCTCCAACATTAATTAAGCCAAAGGGAATCCTCCTATAGGCAAAAGTGCCCCACTTGGTGGTGAAGGTAATCTTGTGCCTATCCTCATACTGCACCATGACCTAGTTATATCTAGAATAACCATCCAAGAAGGACATCATCTGAGATCCGTTGACAATCTGCAGTACCTCATCTAGTGAGGGTACCAGATAATTATCCTTTTTTGAATCTCTGTTCAGGTTCCTGAAATCTACACACAGTTTGATTTCACCATTTTTCTTCTGTACTGGCACCAATTTTGCAACCCAGGTGGAGTGTCTGACTAGAAATATTATCCTTGCAGACAATAGTTTCTTCACTTCCTTTTGTATTATGGGTTCCAGTAAAGCATTGATGGGCCTTTTCCTTTGTCTGAAAGGCTTTACTCCTGGATTGAGAGGAATAGTATGGGTTATTATCGATGTGTCATAAGTCTTTAAGTCTTCATAACTCCAGGCTATCAAATCTGGATATCTGTGTAGTGCATTAATGATTCCTTGCCTTTCCTCAAGAGTGCATACTTTACCAATAAAAACATTTTTGGCATCCTCTTGAGATCCCATGTTAAATTTATCACATTGTCCGCTAATGGACTCCTTCCTGGTGTCATGTTCTTGATCCTTAACCTTGTACAAATCAAAAATCCTCTCTAATTGCACCATCCCCCTAGGAATAGTATTGGTCTTCAAATTGATTACCCCTTCAAGGTCTATCTCTACTTCTTGGAGCTCAGTTTCATCAATGATTTGGGAAGTAAAAACATTTGTATTTGTGATAAAATCTAGGATATGCTTGTCATCTTCAAATACTTGGAAGTTGGTGATATTATCAGGTACTGATGGTACTAGGGGTTAGTTCCATAGTAAATTTCTTCAATCCAGAAAGGGACAGAGGCTGCAAGGTACTAGCTGCCTGGGCCAAGGAGTCAGCTGTCTAGTTCTTATTTCATGGGATCAACTGAATGTTGAAGGAATCAAATTCTCCAATAAGGTCCCACACTTTGTGTCTATAGTTGGTTATTCTTCTATCATGGCAGGAGTATTGCCTTCTAACTTGCTTGACTACTAACTCAGACTCTCCAAAAACTTGCAAGATTTTAACCTTTTTCTTCAATGCCATTAATAGTCCGTGCACTAAGGCCTCATAGTTGGCTACATTGTTCGTGCAATGGAATTGAAGTCTATGAGTAGAAAAAAATGTCTTACCTCTTGGGCTTATTAGCTCGAAACCTACCCCAACTCCATTATTTGATTTGGACCCATCGAATCTCAAAGTCCAACAACCAGCAACTGCAGAGCTCCCTACTTTTTCACTTGCTTTATTACTGCAGGATGGATTTTTAGAAGGCATCACTCTTTTTCCTTTAGGATCTTCTTGAACATTCAGGATATCACTTTTGACTGCTGGTGAGGGGTTGATATGTTTTTGTATTTTTTCCACTGTAGCTTGGCATAAGCAACATCCAATTCCAAATGAGAAGCATTATGCACCCTACACCAATTGGGGAAGAGTAGCTCTCCAAAGTTCATTCCTCTCCCTAGCTGAACCTAAGCTTCAATGCACTTCTAAATGAACTCTTGGAAATTATCTAGTAGACCAAGCTGACTATCTTCGAGACCACTATCGTCTTCGACTGGTTCATCATTGTTTTTAGTTGGTTCTACTAGGGCTTCAGTACCACTAGACCCTTTTGTAAGGTCATTAGATGCAGTATGCAACATGAGGACCTCCTCCATATCTGGCTCTTCAAGAGGAGCAGCAAGCATATAGTTACCCATGCTTACTTCTAATACCAAAATTTTAGTAGAGGTTTTCTAATATTCTGTAATCATGTATTTCATCCTAGGTTCTCTTTCGATTCTAATCTGTTTTGGCACTCCCTTCCAGGGAAGCCACATATGGGAGTGATCAATCGAGACATATCCATTCAAGGCCCTGGTAAAGTCTCTTCCCAGGATTAGGCCATAAGCGTCAGGTATGTCAGCTACCTATATATTGATAACCTGTTGAATCCTTGGGTCAAAAGCAATCTGCATATGAATCATATTTAACTCTCCTACAACATTGACTTTAGTCCTATCCAATTGTGTGACTTTCTTCTATGATTTAGCAGGAGTAATCCCCATAGCTCGACATACACCAAACAACATAACATTGGTTGAAGCACCAGAATTCAGCAGGCAATCATGCAGATTCTTACTAAATATTCAAATAGAAATCAAGAATGGAGGTGTGTCTATCTTCCCTTGAAATAGAGTTAAGGGAGTATCCACTTGAACAACTTGAGATTTGTCCTCTTTCCTAGTATCTCCAGGGGGCCTATGGACTTGATCATGAGTCTGATTTTGTCTTCCTGCTGACTGAGAACCAAATACTCTATTGACACTCTGGCTAATTGATTTATCTTGTGACATGGAATTCACATTATAAGATCCTAAGACTACATTCCTAATGGATGGAACTCTTAATAACTTGAATGCAGATAGATTTACCTTTAAGTTTCTGAGTTCTTCAACAACATATGTGGCCAATTGTTCTTCATTTAAATCAGTAGGAGTCTCCCTTGGGTATTCCACCATCTTTTCCTTATTTGTATCAACATTTCTCCCTTTTGGTACATCAACGTGTCCTGGATCTCGAGATAGATATTGCTTGGGCATCTGAGGCAACAATGGATTATTGCTAGTGTTAGGGTCTGGAGGTGTGTTGAAATTATTTGGTGGAATGGAAGTAGTAAAGGGGACTCCAGCTTGTGGGTGCCTGTGTGGCAACTCCATCAAATCATACTTCTTGTCAGGTCTCTAGAAGGTCTGCACCTTTTCAATGTGAGCTTCCTCTTTAACATAAACCTCTTCTTCATCTCTGGGACCATTATCATTCACTTGAATCTCATCAAATAGCTATCATTTCATCCCAATTGCATACTTGGTCTGCTTCTTCCTCCAACTGGGTAGATTCCTCTTTAGGCACATTTTCCTGACTTTGTGGAAAAGGAGCATGATTCAACACCAACAATGGTGAATCATAAGGAATAGAAGGTACCATTTCTTGACAGCTTTCATTGTTCTCCACTTCATATTGAAAGATTGAGGCTGCCATTTGGAATTCTTGACAGTCTAACTCAAAATGCTAACTAGTCTTGTGGAGCCTACACCACCCTAATCAACCACCCTCAGCTAGATATACACCACTGGGAGGCTTCTTTTGATTAACTAGTTAACTGGCAGATTGATTAATAGGTTAACTAACTGGTTTATCCAATGGGGTGGGGACTCCTCCATTGCTGGGCCCTATGTTCTGTTAGAACTGTCAAAAATTGATATTTTCACATGTTGATTTTGCTCATAATCTTCCAAGTGGGTCTAACCTTTGATGCATTTCCCTCTCTTCGTGCATATTTTCCTCATGCTCTGCCATTTTCTTCCTTTGAATCTATTGAGTTATGCATATTCTTCATTCTGGTTCATGTCGGCATAGGTATCCTTGTGTCTCCCCGACCTGTGTATGTTCCTTATTTCTTTGTTGCAGGTTGTCGGTGAGACTTTCTTCATGTGATGGCGATGGTGGAAACTCTTGTCGGTGTATCTTATGACTTTCAAGCTTGCATCTTGCTGAGTTTCTGATGTTTTGGCGACAAGTGCATTTTGACTTGTATTGGCATATGTTAAGACTATCAATAAGAGGTCTCACTGATTTCTACTTGTTTCCCGGACTGTGGGTGTGGTGGTTCATTGACGAAGGTTATAACTATCGGTATTGTGTCTTGGTGAGTGTCTTGGTCTTGCCGACAGAGTGAATATGGGGCTTTCAGTGTAACTATTACCCTCTCTTGGCGACCTCGGGTGATTTTCGGTGAAACGGGATGTTCTCTGCATAGCGTCTTACCGAGAGTTGAATGTTATAGCGATATGAGGGTCTTTATCGGCATAAAGGGTCATATGTCACAGTGACTTGGGAGAAAGCATTGTCTTCGGTGAAGCTTAGTGAAATCTCTATAAGGTCTCCCCGAAGGCAATGACCTATGGCAACATTTATTGTTTTCGACATAATGATAGCCTGGTCTCAGCGGCATAGAGTTAGTAAGGTGACTTTCGGTGAAACTCATAATGGTCTATGTGGCTTCTCCCCGAATGGATATTTTCTTGGTGAGGGTGTTTTGGAATTGTTTGTTGGCAAGAGTGTTGGCGACATATGAAGGATAAAGGACCCTCGGTGTAGCTCGATGAATTCTATATAGCATTTCACTGACCCGAGTAAGCTATAGCGATACATAGTGGGAACAAAAGCTTACTTCCTGACTTCGATATAACATGTCCACAGTCATGATGAACATGGAATAAGGGAACACATGCGAATAATGATCAACGTTATTTTGCTTTGGCATACCTTCATAGATGTCTCAGCAAATATGATAACAGGGATACAAGTGATGCGATAAGGGAATGAATTGCTTTCGGCAGGACCACTTGCATCATCTTACCGACTGTATACTGGTGAAAATGGAATTGCAAGTCACTGTGGCCAACATGAGTCTACTTGAATAACCATTGCAAGCCGACATACTTTGAGCCCGATTTTCATGCTGGGCTGACATGATGTTTTATCTTGTTATTTTTCTCATGCTGGTGTAGAAATAGGCATGTTGTAGTTGTTAATTGAGGATGAGAGATCATAATTTTTGATATACTGCAAGATGATGCATTAGAATAAAATTATAAAACCAGAGGCTATTGTTGCATGATTTTCACAATGGAGGTATTTATGAGATTCAGTTGATGTTGCTGCATTTCTTTTGGTATCAGTTATTTGTTGAATTAAATGAAAGATACTGCTAAGTTGTCTCCATGATTGATTTCTCTGGTTGTTTAAGTTGACATAACAAGTTTATGTTCAACTTGTCAATACACAATTGATGTATTCGTGTGATTAATCAATTGGTTCTTTCAAGCAAAGATTAAATCCTTTTATTGATCACAGTAATTAGAGAGATTCATTTTGGATTATTTAAGTAGAACTTAGTAGTCACAATATTGTATGTTCATACAAGTTATGAATAGATTATATGCCAGATAATTTGTATCTCATCCAAAGAGTGCTGCTCATCTTGATCTTGTTTGACTCTGCCTACCCAATAAGGCACTAGTCTCTGCATATCATCATTTTGAATTCACTTAATTTCTTTACATCTGTTAATCAAGCATTTTAGGATTTAGATTATAAGAATTGCTATCAAGTTTGGTTTCATTTTGTTCATTGTAATCTGCCATTGTGGATAAAGCATTTCAGAAAGATAATCGTAAGTCAAGTCTGCATTATTCAGAGAGGTACACCCACCTTGGTCTTGCAACACCAAAAGAGTAGAAGGTTTGATTGGTTCAAACCTTGTTCTGTTACCCTAAAGCGTATCAAGAGATTGGCAGCCTCTTGAGGCATTCCACCTGTGTTTTTGAGAGCTAACAAATTGGTGACTCTGTTGGGGAACAATTAGAATCAGAGCCTTAATCATAGAGTCAGAAATATTGCACAAACTCCGTTAGGGGACTAAAAGTAGTAAACATTTTCTCACTTTCTAAAAAGTGAGTGGCGACTCTGGTAAAGATTTTACAGTTGTGCAAAAATGAGTGGAAGAAGATCTCAATACAGGGGAGGTCATTCTGGAGCTCCTGTTGATAACAATAAATGGACACACAAAGGTGAAAAAACTAACAAAGGAAAAGGAATAAATGAAGATATGTGCATGACAGATAAAGATAAAACATTTAATGCGTATCTTGAGACTTATGCTCATTATGAAACATGGAGAAATGATTCAAGTGTAGAACCTTATACTCCTGAAGATCAAAGAAATCCCTTTGCTTCTTATGATTCTCAGAAATAGGCTGAGTTTGAAGCTAGGAAATGAGTCGAATTTGAAGTTGAACAAAAGGTTGAAAGAATCAGAATCCAGAACCATGAGCTCTCAATATTTGATAAAGCAAAAGCACTATTGGAACAAAAGGAGAAGAGAATAAGGGAGCTAGAAGCTAAATTGTAGAAGACCTAACTTAATGATCAAACATCTGGTGGCCCAAAGTATGTCCCACCTCACAAGTAGGGTAGTTATGGCGCAGGGCCTTCTGGTCCACCTGTATCTCCTCACCGTCAGGGTGGTAATCACTACAAATAGCCAAATAATCCTTCTCATATTCCCCCACAACATACAGGTATGTATCCACTGCCTGGCCAGAATTATATCCCACATTATAATGCTCAGTACAATAATCACATGCCTCAGTATCAACATCCACCTATGCCTCCCCCTCCCCAATATGCAGTGATGATTAGGTAGTTTGATTTGTCAGGTTTCAATCCATGCCCTTACCCTATGGATGGTAGCTGGAGAGGTATGATTCCCAAGTTTGTAGGGAACAATGCAATTTCTACTGAAGAACATCTAAGGAATTTCAATATGTCCATTCAAGACATAGGTATGCCACATGAAGATTTGCATATGAGGTTGTTTATGATGTCCCTTATTGAAGATGCTCCTAGGGATTGGTTTAATAGCTTGCCTGAATATTCAATTAATTCTCTCCAAGTGTTTCAAGACAAATTCTTAGAACAATTTGGGAATCAAAGTGCTTTAGATGCAACTCTTCATGAATTGGTGAGGATTAAAAAAAAATAGAATGATTCAATTTATGATTTCAACCTTAAATTCAACAAGTTGCATACTAAGGTCCCTCCTGAATCAAGGTTGTCAGATTCTGCTGCATTGAGTATGTATTTAAGTGCATTTGATCCCAAAACAGGGTACAAACTGAGAAATAGATTTCCAAGGGACTTGGTTGAAGCATAGAAAATTGCCTTGACAATTGAAAATAACAGAAAGGTTGTGGATATAGTTAATAAGAGAGACAACCCCAGGCCTCCTCAACAAAGTAGTAATTATCAGTACAGACAAGAGAATACATACAGGAATGAGAATAGGGGTGAAAGACCAAGATTGCATGATATGCCTTACAATATATATTGGAAAGACGGAAAAACTATTGCAGCTAGGCCAAGAGGCAAGGAGACCCCTGACCCATTGAGCAAGAAGGGAGCTTACATGGTGACTAATAATTACTTTTGTAAGGTTTGCAATCAGCCACATTCTCCAGATTACTACATTGTGGCACAAAGGATGCAGGAAGAAGGATTACTGAGGGAAAATAATGAGGAAGATCACACCGTATATTTAATTTCAAATGTTCTTCATTATGTTGAGGAAAGGGATGCTTCTTCGAAGGATGAGGGAAATGAATATGATGTCTCCAATTAGAAGTATAATGTTCATATGGCTGAGCAATAGATTTTTTATGATTCTGATGAAGATTACATAGAACCACATCCTATTGAGACACCTATTCAATACAATGTGAGGAGATCTACAACAGATGAAATAAAAAGAATTACTGTTGCTGCAGTTGAACAAGAACGAAGTAAGTACTAGTTGAGAAATAGAAAAGTAAATGAACTAGATGGAGTTTCTGGGGGAATCTTTATAAAAGATAAGAAGACAACACAGGAAAATGCAACAAAGTCAGGAAGTGAGCAACATGATAAAATTAAACAAAAATCAGTCTGAAATAAGGAAGTGAAGGAACTAGATAAAGAAATACAGACGCCTGTGCAGTCTAGTAAAAAAGAAAAAGATGAAAGCAAGAAAGAAGCGCCGGAATTAAAGAAAACTGTCAAGATGGAGGGCTCTTCTTTTGATTTCGCTCAGGCATTGTCCCAGGTAAAACTGTCTGTTCCACTTCTTGAATTAATGAAAATTAAAGAGTAAAGAGATGATGTTGTTCAGTTGATTACAAATGGGAATAAGAAAAATATGAATTGTGAAGAAGTCAATAGGCAGGAAAAGGTAAGTAATTCTGAGGTTTGCTTGAATGATATATTATCAACTCCTCCACAAGTGGATCCATTCTTCACCACATTGCTTATAAATAATAAATTACTGAGGAACTGCATGATTGATTCTGGTGCTGCTATAAACATTATGCCAATAGGAGTAATGAAACAGCTTGGCATGTGGGTTGATACCTATGAAGGGAAGTGCTATGCAATGGATAACTGACCTATTCCTGTGGTTGGTATTATAAAAGATGTTGAAGTCAAATTGGCTGCATATCTGTAGAAACATATAATATAGACATAACAATTATTGATACTCCTCAATTCGAGATGCTTTTGTCAAGATAAGGGACTATAGCTGTTGGTGGGAATGTTCAATTTGATTTATCTTATGCTACTATACCAGTGAATGGTCAGGAGGTCAAGTTATACAGAGAGCCAAGAATGAGCTAGCTTGTTGAAAGTGTGCCACAGGATCAGATCAATTGTTTCTGTGATGTTGATTTGGGGAGTTTTAGGATTGAACCAGCTCAACTAGAATTAACCAATAGTGATCCAATTGAGAAACATGATACACTTGATTGCAATGGTGTCTGGAAGATGTATTTTGATGGGGCCTGCAGTCAAGAGGGTAATGGAGCTGGGATTGTATTTGTTTCACTTGGAGGTATGACTTTTAAATATTCTTTCCTGTTAGCATTTGAATGTACAATAATGTGACAGAATACAAAGCTTTATTGATAGGTTTGAACATCGCTGTGAAACACAAGATTAAGTTGTTATTTGTCTATGGTGATTCTGAGTTGGTTGTTTCACAAATTAAATCAAAGTATGTAGCAAAACACAAGAGATTAAAGCAATACACGAATGTTGTATGGGACACAATGGAATTATTTGATGCCTTCTCAATTGAATGGATTGACAGGTCTAAAAACATAATGGCAAATTTTTTAGCAAATGTAGCACTAAAAAGAGATGATATCATGTTGGCTGGTGTATCACAGGTTGAGTTCAAGACAAGGCCTATTATTCCTGATAACATTTACAGCTGGCAAGTTTTTAATGATGATGATGATCTTTTGAAATTTCTTCATTGCATAGATCAATATGAAACTCAGGGGATTGATTTCAATGCTTTTGTTGAGGAAGTAGATGGAAAACAAACTGTGCTTGGCAGGGAGATCTTACAGCTCAAAACAAATAAATTGCTTAAGGGTCTAGTGGCATTAGAAAGGGTATATGATGGAAATGATAGATCTCTAATGAAGTAAACACCAGTTAGAAAGGAAGATGTTGAAGAGATTAACTTGGGGACTGATATAGCTCCAAGAAAGGTATACATTGGAAAGAAGATCAGCCCAGCAATTAGGCGAATGCTAATTGAATTATTGAGAAAGTACAAACATTTGTTTGCCTGGTCATATGAAGATTTGAAGGCTTATAGGGAGGATTTATTTCAGCACGAAATTCCATTGAAACCAGATGCCAAGCCTTTTAGACAAAAGCAAAGGCCTATAAATCCAAATTTGGAGCCCAAGATGCAGGAAGAATTGACCAAGCTTAGGGATGGAGGAATTATTAAACCAATCAGACATTCAACCTGGGTTTCAAATCTGGTTCCTATGAGAAAAAAGAATGGTGACATTAGGCTGTGTGTGGACTTTAGAAATTTGAACATGGCATCTCTCAAGGATAATTATCCTTTGCCCAATATGGAAGCTATTTTGCATAAAGTAATAGGGTGTGAATTATTATCCATGATGGATGGTTTTTCTAGATACAATCAGGTCAAAGTCAAGGAGTCTGAGCAATACAAGATAGCGTTCACAACTCCTTTGGGAACATATGTGTACATAAGAATGCCATTTGGTCTCACCAATGCTGGAGTGACTTTCCAAAGAGCCATAGATGTTTCATTTGCTGATTTGATTAACATTATCATGGTGGTGTACCAAGATGACTTGACTTCTTATTCGAAGAAGGCTGAAGATCTTGTGTGACATCTCGAAAAGGTATTTATAAAAGCTCTTGAATATGGCATTAGTTTAAATCCAAAGAAGTGTCATTTTGCAGTCATAGAAGGTAAAATCTTGGTCATATTGTTTCAAAAGAAGGAATTAAAATAGATCCTGAGAGAGTTGAAGTTATTGATAGAATTCCTATTCCTAAAACTGTCAAGGCAATACAATCGTTCTTTGGTCAAATCAATTTTGTTAGAAGATTTGTTTCCAATTTTGCTGAGATCATTAAGACTATATCTAAAATGTTGAAGAAAGGACAAAAGATTGATTGGACTGCTAAAGCCTTGGATGCTTTCATGTCTATCAAAAGGGCTATCAAAGAGGCTCCTATTTTTAAATCTCTAGATTTTACACAGCCTTTTCAGATTTTTTCTTTTGCCTCGATGCATACTATTGCTGCTGTTATGTTACAGAAGAATGTGGATGGTTATGAACAGCCTGTTTCTTTCTTTAGTAAATCATTACAAGGGTCTGAATTGAAGTACGACATAATGGAAAAACAAGCATTTGCATTGGTGAAAGCTATAAAAGAATTCAGACCATATCTTGTAGGAGCTAAAGTGATTGCTTATGTCCCTCATGCTGCTATCAAAGATATTTTAACAAAATATGAAGTCATAGGGAAAAGATGCAAATGGATCAACAAGATTCAAGAGTTCGACATGGAGATACAAATCACTAAGCTGGTTAGAGGCCAAGGTTTGGCAAGACTGATGGCAGAAACCAATTTTGAGGCAAATCAGCTATGCAATGTTGAAGAAGGGTCTACAATCGCAAGTATTGAGCACACCCCATGGTATACTGATGTTATGCATTACCTTAAATACATGAAGTGTCCAGATGGGCTAAGTGACATCCAAAAGAGGAATTTGAAGTTACAAGCCTCAAGGTATCTTTTCATTGATGGAGTTTTGTTTTGGAAGAACATAGATGGTGTATTATTATTATGCCTGGATGAATCACAAGCCAAGCATGTTCTAAGTGAAATGCATGAAGAAATTTATGGAGGTCACTACTCAGCAAAGACAACTACACACAAGATTCTCAGGGCTGGGTATTATTGGCCAAAAGTTTTTAATGATTCCTTTACACATGTGAGGAAGTGTGAAGCTTGTCAAAAGTTTTCTGGTAAATTGAAGTATAAGGGTGCTTTGCCACTACAACCTTTGCAAGCTGATGCCCCTTTTCATCAATGGGGAATTGATTTCATTGGAGAGATACATGAGAGGTCAAGTGGAGGACATAAATGGATACTAGTTGCCACTGATTATTTTACAAAATGGGTAGAGGTAGTCCCAACCAAGCAGGCTACAAGTAAAGTTGTAACAAATTTCTTGATGGACAACATTATCACTAGATTTGGTACACTAGTAAGGATAATCATAGACAATGGGATGTGTTTCAAGTCAGATGAATTTAAAATCTTTTGTGATAGGTTTGGTATTGCTATTTCCTATGCAGCTCCTTATCATCTACAAGCTAATGGATAGGCAGAATCTAGCAATAAAATAATTTTAAAGATTATCAAAAGGATACTAGAAAATAACAAGAAAGATTGGGATTCAAAACTAAAACTGGCTGTGTGGGCTGATAGGATCACTGTGAAGAAGGCAATTGGAAAATCACCATTTGAATTAGTATATGAAGCACAAGCTAGGATGCCCTTGCAGAACTTGTTACTAGTCTATAAGTTTGTTTTACAGGAAGATTTGGAAGTTCCTGAGCCTATGGAAGACAGAATGGAACGACTTGTTGAGCTTGATGAAGTAAGGAGAGAGGCCCAAAGTCAAAACATGAAGTTACAGGCATAGATGAAATATCTATTTGATAAGAAGGAAAATAATAGAAAATTTGAAGAGAATGACTTGGTGTTAATGTGGAATGAAAGGTGTCAGGATAAAGGAAAGCATGGTAAATTTGAAGCCCTCTGGCTGGGACCATTTGTTGTTGTCAGAAAAGGGGGTGAAGATTCATATTATTTGAAAAACATGGTTAGTGAAGATCAGGAATTTCCTGTTCATGGGAAATTCTTGAAGCTTTTCTTCTCTTGAGCATCACAGAGGATTAAGGGTTGCCAGTGCATGGACAACTCTTGATGGTCCTCTTTAAAATTATTTTCCATGCACAGTAGTTTAGGTTTTCATACATTTCCACTTCACTTCCATTTTGCATTCATTTTTCATCCATTTTCACTTTCATTTTTCATTCTCTACATTCAGTTCCATAGCCATTCATTTCCATTCATTCCATTCTCTATCTAGTCTGCTCACCCAAAGATTCTGGATCCTTGCAATGATCTAACTATCATTCATCCCCAGATGGAGCCACTGTTAGAACTATCAAAAATTGATATTTTCACATGTTGATTTTAGTCATAATCTTCCAAGTGGGTCCAACCTTTGATGCATTTCCTTCTCTTTGTGCATATTTTTCTCATGCTCAGCCATTTTCTTCCTTTGAATCCATCGAGTTATGCATATTCTTCATTCTGGTTCATGTCGGCATAGGTATCCATATGTCTCCTTGACCTGTGTATGTTCCTTATTTCTTTGTTGTAGGTTGTTGGCGAGACTTTCTTCATGTGATGGTGACAGTGGAAAATCTTGTTGGTGTATCTTATGACTTTCGAGCTTGCATCTTGTCGAGTTTCTGATGTTTCGGCAACAAGTGCATTTTGACTTGTATCGGCATATGTTAGGACTATCGGCAAGGGGTCTCACCAATTTCTACTTGTTTCCCCGACTGTGGGTGTGGTGGTTCATTGGCGAATGTTATAGCTATCGGTATTGTGTCTTGGCGAATGTCTTGGTCTTGCCGACAGAGTGAATATGGGGCTTTTGGTGTAACTATTACCCTCTCTTGGTGACCTCGGGTGATTTTTGGTGAAACAGGGTGTTCTTTGCATAGCGTCTTACAGAGGGTTGAATGTTATAGCGATATGAGGGTCTTTATCGGCATAAAGGGTCATATGTCACAACAACTTGGGAGAAAGCATTGTCTTTGGTGAAGCTTAGTGAAATCTCTATAACGTCTCCCTAAAGGCAATGACCTATGGCAACATTTCTTGTTTTCAGCATAATGATAGCCCGGTCTCAGCGGCATAGAGTTAGTAAGGTGACTTTTGGTGAAACTCATAATGGTCTATGTGGCTTCTCCCCGAATGGATATTGTCTTGGTGAGGGTGTTTTGGAATTGTTTGTTGGCAAGAGTGTTGGTGACATATGAAGGATAAAGGACCCTCGGTGTAGCTCGATGAATTCTATATAGCGTTTCACCAACCCGAGTAAGCTATAGCAATACATAGTGGGAACAAAAGCTTACTTCTTGACTTCGATATAAAATGTGCACGGTCATGACGAACATGGAATAGGGGAACACGGGTGAATAACGATCAACATTATTTTGCCTTCAACATACCTTCGTAGATGTCTCAGCGAATATGATAATAGGGATACAAGCAATGTGATAAGTGAATGAATTGCTTTCGGTAGGACCACTTGCATCGTCTTGCCGACTGTATACTGGTGAAAACAGAATTGCAAGTCACTGTGGCCAACATGAGTCTACTTGAATAACCATTGCAGGCTGACATACTTTGAGCCCGATTTTCATGCTGGGCTGACATGATGTTTTATCTTGTTATTTTTCTCATGCTGGTGTAGAAATAGGCATGTTGTAGTTGTTAATTGAGGACGAGAGATCATAATTTTTGATATACTGCAAGATGATGCATTAGAACAAAATTATAAAACCAGAGGCTATTGTTGCATGATTTTCACAATGGAGGTATTTATGAGATTCAGTTGATGTTGCTGCATTTCTTTTGGTATCAGTTATTTGTTGAATTAAATGAAAGATACTGCTAAGTTGTCTCCATGATTGATTTATCTGGTTGTTTAAGTTGACATAACAAGTTTATGTTCAACTTGTCAATACACAATTGATGTATTCGTGTGATTAATCAATTGGTTCTTTCAAGCAAAGATTAAATCCTTTTATTGATCACAGTAATCAGAGAGATTCATTTTGGATTATTTAAGTAGAACTTAGTAGTCACAATATTGTATGCTCATACAAGTTATGAATAGATTATATGCCAGATAATTTGTATCTCATCCAAAGAGTGCTGCTCATCTTGATCTTGTTTGACTCCGCCTACCCAACAAGGCACTAGTCTCTGCATATCATCATTTTGAATTCACTTAATTTCTTTACATCTGTTAATCAAGCATTTTAGGATTTAGATTATAAGAATTGCTATCAAGTTTGGTTTCATTTTGTTCACTGTAATCTGCCATTGTGGATAAAGCATTTTAGAAAGATAATTGTAAGTCAAGTCTACATTATTCAGAGAGGTACACCCGCCTTGGTCTTGCAGCACCAAAAGAGTAGAAGGTTTGATTGGTTCAAACCTTGTTCTGTTACCCTAAAGTGTATTAAGAGATTGGCAGCCTCTTGAGGCATTATGCCTACATTTGAGAGCTAACATCTTCCAAGTCATGTTTTGTCCTGATGGCTGCCTTCTCTCGAACCCTTGTCCACTACCTTGTCCTCTGTCAAAGTTTTGGCTTGAGGATTTCCCTTTATCATAGTTTTGTCTTTTTTCATTATTATATCCTCTGTCATTATTAAATCCCCTGTCATTGTTAAATCCCCTCTCATTGTTGTAACCTTTGTCATTATTGTATCCTCTATCATGATTGTATCCTCGATCATGACGTTGCCCTCTATCAAAGTTCTGTCCTTATGGATTCTCTTTGTTCTGATTGGACTACATACTTCTTTGAGCAGCTTGCAACTGACTGTTCCGGTTTCTCAAGTAAGTCACCTCCATATTCAACTTCTTTATTTGTTTAGACAATTCATTCAGTCTTTCCTTGTCAGGATTATTGTATGAAGGTTGATTCACATTATTCTAGGAATATCCTACTGTAGCATTGGCATTTAGTGACTAGTTCAAGACTTTAGAATTCTATACTAGTTCAAGACTTTAGAATTCTATAGATATGAAGGATAACTAGCTTGAGGTTGGGTATGTAGGAGTTGATTCACATTTTGTTGAGGGTAATTAACCATGGATAACACCTGTCCCATAGGAGGTCCTAGGTGAGGGACCAGAGCCAACTGAGGTATCAGATTCATGATTGGAGTATGGTGTTCTAGAGCTTGGTTGAGAGCAGGAACTTGTCCAGGGTGAGCAACAGGTCCTAATGAGGGTAAAGGCCCAGATAGATGTTGCCTTAGATTAGTGCTAACTTTCACAGCCTCTGCATATGCATCAAGTAGACTAGCAGGAGGATTATTACTCCACTTCATAAAGGTAGCTGTCAAACTATCAAGTCCTTCATAATAAACTTCTAAGGTGGTGGGCTCATCTACAACATAAGGGGCCTGTAGTCTGGTATAACCACGATGAAACCTATTGTTGAAAGATCCTATAGGCTCATTGACCTACCTCTTAACATTAGTGAATTGACGGTAAAGCTCATTAGAACTAATAGGGACTCGAAACTTTTGCAAAAAGGTAGCCTCTAGCTCAATCCAGTGATGGATAGACCCAACAAGAAAATGGTTGTACCAATAAAATGCATCTTCCCCTAGTGAATGAGGAAAGAGTATACACGCTATATCCTCATGGTTTATCCCTCTATCCTTAAGGCCAGTCTGAAAGATCGTAATGTGCTTCTCAACAGTCCTATTTGGATCATTGACATGGAATTTTGAACAAAAGTGTTTAGAGTTTTTGGGCATGACATTGTAAATGGAAAAAATCAATGGATATGGGTTGGTTGTTAGGAAAGCCATTGATGGAGGTGGGGGTGGTAATGGCTGATTTATGACTGGCTGAGGTTGTGGACTAGGAATGTCCTCAGACTTAGATGATCCTGATGAAGATGGGGATGATGGAGATGAGGGAGATGGATGGGATGATGATGAATCTCCCCTTCTGTTGGTCCTTCTTGACCTAGTGGGGTCTAGTAATTCCTAAAATTCTTCCTCCCTTGGAACAGATCTTGTTCTTCTTCTGAATCTCTTAGGAGAGATGGCATTCAAAAATTGATCCAGCTTGCTTATTTGGGCCCTCCTAGCGCCAATCCTGTTGATGGTATTTTCTGCACAGCAACAACTTAGACAGAATATAATATCCTATCTCTCTTGAAAGTTAAATCTCTATCAGCAAGCCTCAAGAGATAACCCCAAGGTCTCTAATGTCAGGTCTTGACAATGCATAACCACTCAGTGATAAAATGTGAAAATGTTGGTAATCACAATGGGACCTTACTACAAGCAAATATTGAATCTCAACTTACCAGATTTAACAATATGCTGATACTTCAATCCTAGATTTAACCCAATAATCAAAAAAATAGAAAAAGGTAAGGGTTTCAAAGAGATTTCTAAACTTAATACTAAACCTAAAAATAATAATGAAAATGACCAACATCTGGAATGGACCAATCCTTCAAAACTGATCTCTACTTGACCCAAATAAACCTGCAATCTTATAGAAACAGTGCAATCTTCTAAGGTGTTAAGATTTTCAAATCATAGACATTCATTCAAACAACCCCATTGTAATCGAAATGAATAAACCCCCACAATCGAACTTAAGCACAATGAATATGATAGTCCAGGCTAACTTTGCAAAGCAACTAACAATCAGTTGGTTGCAAAAAGTATGGACTGAGGGATTATTGCAACATTCAAGTATCAAATCACAAACATTATTAAATCAAATTTAATCTAAATATTAACCTCCTCAAAGAAATTTTAAAGATAAAAGAATAGGAACCATGCAAGACTAGAGAATACCAGTATGGCACCAAATCACAATGTCATTACTTGTATTCGAATTATCCACTGTAGCAACAATTCCAGTTTTCTGTTACAATATTTGCTTGAGAGAAACTACTTGCTAACTTGCTCTACTTGCTTCTAACTATTATGCTCTTTTCTAATTCTATCCTTGATATCCTTTCTCTATTTTCTAACTATCTAACCCCTTACAAATGAGGCAAAATGCCAAATATATAAAATCCCCCAGAAAACTCATCGACTGAGCAAGAGCCTGCAACATTAACTGGGCACCACCGACCCACCAAGAGAAAGTCAAAATGGAATGAAGGAATGCATTAAATGTACGAACCACACCCAAGTCAGCCCGAGATTCCCAATGCAGCTCGAACCAATGCAGGGCGCAATAATGGGGAAGCACAAATCCTAGAGTAGTTGGGCATTAACTGCCTTCCCCTTTGTATCGATTCTGATCTGGCCCTGCATTAACCTTCAAAAGCATCCCATCCAAGTCAGCCAGTGGTGGCAAAGGAAAAATCCTAAGTTGATTCTCAATGGATGCAATCTCATCTCTTGACCATTTGACTGACTTATCCCAATCCACCTTATACGTTAGGTATTTGTCAATAACTTCAAGGTAAGTGGCTACATCATCCAACTAGTGCTTAGAAATAGAACCATCATCAAGTGGTGCATAAACATCATGCCACCACTCCCTCAACTGTTCCAGATTCAAATATTTGGGCGCGATCTTCCTTCTTTGCGTTATGATCTCAAAAAAGGCAATGGAACCATCATAAACCCCAGTCAGGGTGTCATCAATCTTCCTTCTTTGCTTGTAAGTCTTCTTTAACACTTTCTACCTGATTTGCAATGCCTCAAACCACTCCCATGGTTCGATAGCTCTGGAGGAAGGAAGAAT
Source organism: Sequoia sempervirens (assembly GCA_007258455.2). Lineage (NCBI taxonomy): Eukaryota > Viridiplantae > Streptophyta > Pinopsida > Cupressales > Cupressaceae > Sequoia > Sequoia sempervirens. Next base: position 172,293,128 of record VDFB02379711.1, on the reverse strand, counting down.
CCCATCACTTACCAATCTATCGTGGGTGTACTCGATGACAATTCTAATTTTTTGTAGAAGGAGATCCGTGTCTTCCCTATCCTGCCCCAACACTGCCTTCAACCAATCAATTGCCATGATAGCATCCTTCCTAGTTGATAGAATCTCCTTAATAGCCTCATCACCCTTTATTTGCACCCGTTTCAGCCAATTCGCGGTGGCAATAGCAAAAGCTTTCATCTTTTCTAGCTCGGTGATGGTCTCTTGAGGTAGAGGATTCGTAGCAGAAACCGAAGGGTTAATGGACTGTAGTGGTTTCATTAAGTCCTCTAAGTATTTCCTAAGGTTTTCATTTTCTTTCTTTAGCTCCCGCTTGGTCTTCATTTCCTTCCTCAATCTACCCACAATAACTACACTAGAACCCTCATAATCTTCAATGTCCTACTCGACTAATGTAGTTCCCAGATTGAAAGTCTGAATATTATAATCCTTTCTAGCTACATTATCTCTATTTTTGTCTGGAGCAGGGGTGGAAATGTGAACAACTCTATCATGAGCTTCATCTCTTTCAATCCTTGAGATCACCCTAGCCTTCTTCTTACTTTTACCTTTTCCAATTTTGGCTAGTAGTGCATCCCAATTTGGTGGGCTATCTTCCACAACAATTTATTTTCTCTTTATCTCTTTGTTTAGCCAACTAGGTACAAAAAATTCCAATTGCACCTCCCTTTATTTCTCCTCCTCTTGATCTTTAGGTGCTTCCTCACCCAAATTTTTTTTATCAGGAGTCTCGTCCGTCTTACTTTTCTTTTCCTCAGTATGCTCATCTTAATGTATAGGCGAGGGAACCTTCACTATTTCCTCTTCTTGTGGAGGGACTTCCTCAGTTCTAACAGGGGAATCCACATATGCAACCATAGGGGATTACATTATCTTTTGAATTTTTTCCTTTGCAGTATGGAGATCACCTTCATGAAACTCCTCCCTTTTAGTATCCAGATGATCCCCCATATCCTCTGACTCACTAGGTTTTCCTTGAGCTACATGAGCGAAAGGCACATCATTATGCTACTCCTCACTAGAAACCACCGGAGGGGGATCTGCCTTAGGCACACCGCCCTTGGGAGAAGGAGTCCTAGACCTCGTATACACCTTGGCCTTCTCTGAACTTTCAACATTTATCACCAGAGGGATAACTTTTTCCTCCCCTTCCTTGGAGCTTGCCTTCTCGGACAATTTTATGATTCTTCTCATCTTGGGCACCGACACATCAACCCCAGGACCCTTATTTTTCAGTCTCTTTTTTCTCGGACTTCCTAGTCCTTGTCCTCTTCTTGGCTTTTGGCTTTTTTTGCTTCTCTATTTCCTAAACCTCTATTTCTTGGACACCTTTTATCTTGATTTTGAACGGAGAATCCAACTTACCCTTGCCCTTAGGATCATGCTTGGTAGATTCCTCAGAGGTGGAGTGGGGATCCAAATCTCCCATTAGTGCATAGGTGCACTATAAACCATTATTTTCCAGCTCCCACAGCTTATACTTTAGCCACATCCTAGTAAATTTGATAATGGGATCCATTAGTTGCTTCAAATCTATCTTTTCCTCCTCTAACCAATCCACATCACCAATTGGTCTATCTTTTATGGCCTCATAAGCATGATCTTGGATCAAGTTCCCATCATCTTCCAATTGATCGGGAACTGCCTTTACATTGTACAACCGAATTTACTCCACTGGAATCCAGGAGAATTTCTTCTTTTTGACCTCAAATTCATCACTGCAGTTGGCCTAGTAGTCCTCTAAATTCACCTTATGGCCATACTCTTTGTTGGCCTTCCTTTGGGCCTCTCCCGTAATATCAAACTTGGACCTCTTGGAGTGGAAAGATAGACCAAGGGCACTCATTTCCTCATCTGAAGCCTGAGCAGAAGTAATGGAAGGACACGCCTCTCCAGTGCCAATCCTTAGGGGAAAATCTCCACCAAATCCTGTCTTGTGTTTGTCCTTCTTGATAATAGCATCAAAGTTACAAATCTACCTAGTTACTTCCAACAATATAATGTGATAAGTAGGATACCTTGGAAGTTTGTATGGGGCCCTTTGGCAGCCATCAATTTGAATGTAGGAGAAAGTTGGGAACTGAATAAACCAAGCCCCATGTTTCTTTATGAGTTCCTTTGCTAGGTCTGAAATCCTGACATGCTCTGCCTCCTGAAGCATTCTGGTGATATACATGGTAAATGCATTATTTTCCCTCCTATAGCTTGAACCTCCCAAGTGCAACTGAGGGAAAACTTCATAGATAATATCCTACCCAAAAATTCCCTTTGTATCCAATCCTTTGTAGGGGTGGAATCTTGCAAGTACATAGACCAAATATGAAGTCATTATGAAAGTCTTAGTCTGCAACACATTAGATAACTGTTCATTTAGTACTCCACTAATTGTAAGGAAAATTAGATGCAGAAAAAAATTCTCCTAATGTCAATACCACAGGGAAGAATGCAGATACACTTTAAAATTTACAATTATAGTCTAATTAAGATGTACTATGGAGTAGATAATAGAAACAGAGTATTTGACAATCACACAAGAACACCAGTTATACGTGGGAAAACCCTTACAGGAGAAAAACCCACCACACCAAGAGAAATCACTTTGTATTATAGTAATGGAGATTGCATACAAATGTTAGACTTATCTTTCTGGTGTCTGTTTATAGCAACATCACCGTTAACAAACTTGTACATGAACCTTCTAAGTGACAATCATTACAGAATAGAAATCTTTTACTAATCATAAAACAATCTGTTGAATCAACCTTTGAACCAACTGATAATCCAACCAATCACAATCTGTAATCGCAGAGTATATCCATGGAATTCCTTATCTGTCAAACTTCCTCATAGAACTATCACAATCGATTGTCTTCCAACTATTCAGATTCAGCTTCTCCTATTGGTCCATGAGACTCCACATAGGATGGTCAAATGGTCAACAAAATTCGCTCTGTGTTGGCATCTTAGTGAGACATTAACAGTGTTTTTCTGATGCCACATAACCTTCTTATTGATGTCACCAAGAGTCACCGTTGTTTCCAATATGTTCCATCGAGCTTCATGTGTTACGCCGAACCACCAAACAGTCGCCCAAACCTATCACTTTCACCAGGAGATCATAGCGAGTCACCAAAGGTTTTACTTAAGTCACAAGTCATATCGAGCTCCAAAGAACAGTCGGCAAGACTTACATCTTTCGCCAAGAGAACATACTGAACTCCAAGACTTACCTTGAAGTGTTCATCTTTCACCAAGAGTTATATTGAAGATCCCTTATCATTGACGTGACTCACATTCTTTGCTAGGACTTCTTCCTGAACCATTTGGGTTACCTCGATAGCCATCAGCTATTGGCAAGAATTAGTAGTCTTGCCAAGACCTTTCCTTGACCACTTTGAGTTACTCCAAAGAATGTTTGGATGTGTCCTCATCGGCGTGATCTTCACCGTTCGCTAAGACCTCACACTAGGATCTATATGTTACGGTGAAGACATTAGCAGTAATCCTATCGATGAGACATTAACACTTCACTGAGACTTCTTAGCGAGAACCCTTAGTTATCCCAAAGAATTGAATATATACAATGTCGGTGAGACATAGGCTATTCATTGAGACTTCTCACCGAACAACATAGGTTATCCCGAAGCCTATGGTCGCCAAGAGTCTCTTCGATGCTTGATTGAATGGCCTGTCAGCCAGAGGTCTCCCGAGTGCTAAGAGGTCATACCAAACACTCCTTGTCATAGCGATAGCTCCAAAGTGTAACCTTTCAGAAAGACTTCTGCAAGGTCACATCAACCTTTTCAAAACATAATGAATCAAAAGGCTAGTCAGCCAGACAATGAAGATGTCACACTAACTTAGCTTTAATGGAGGTTTCAGCCTGTATTGATTGAGGCATACATTTGCAACAATCTCCCACTTGACGAAGATCATACAAGCACCTCCAGAGCATAATTAAAACTTATTAAAAATCATGGGCACTAAGGCCCATTGAACTAGCACACCACCTGAACTTGTCTGTGCTCACTAGCTTCATCAATGAATCTACAACATTCTCTAGAGTATCAACCTTTTCCAAATTGACCTTTCCATCCTCCACCATATCTTGTACAAAGTGATACTACAAGTCAATATGTTTCGTCCTGGCATGGAAAGTTGGATTCTTTGCCAGAAAAATTGCACTCTGACTGTCACAGAAAATTTTTATTTCCCTTGCATCAAAACCAATGTTAGAACACAAACGTTTCAACCAAACTACTTCTTTACAAGCATGAGTAGCTGCCATGTATTCAGCCTCCATAGTGGACAAAGTGACTACAACTTGCTGCTTACTCATCCAACTCACTGCACCACCATTCATCATAAAAATGTATCCACTGGTGGATCTCCTGCTGTCAATGTCCCCTGCCCAATTAGAATCTACATATCTACAAATGCTGAGAGTCCTTTGTGATTCAATCGAATTCCCATGGTAACACAAAGCAAAATCTGAAGTTCCCTTCAAATATTTGAAAACTCTTTTCATAGCATCCCAATGTCTTCTTCATGGATTAGCCATAAATCGACTAAGTACTCCCACTGCTTGGGCAATGTCTGGCCTTGTACAAACCATTGCATACATAAGAATACCAACCGCACTAGCATAGGGTACATTGGTCATGTCCTCCATCTCAGTAGGAGATTTTGGACTGTCCTCAATAGATAGCTTCATTCCCTGCATATCTAGAACTGCTAGTTGTTTGTAATCATTCATACAAAATCTCTCAAGAACACTCTTGACATACTTACTCTGACTAAGCCAAAGATTTCTATTCTTCCTATCCCTAGTTATCTCCATCCCCAGAATATACCTAGCTGCACCAAGATCCTTCATTTTGAACTTAGCAGATAACTGAGACTTAAGATTAGAAATCATTAGCTTGCTATTGCCTATGAACATAATATCATCAACATAGAGAGCAATAACTAATACTTGATCACTTTCAGCTTTATAATATACACAGTGATTAGATTTTGATCTCACAAATCCCAAAGACAATACAAAAGTATCAAATTTCTGGTACCATATTCTAGGTGACTGCTTTAACCCATATAGAGACTTCTTTAATTTGCATACTAGTTTTTCTTTACCTTTCTCGACAAAGTGCTTAGGTTGAGACATAGATTTTTTCTTCAAGATCACCATGAAGAAATGTTGTCTTCACATCCATCTGTTCTACCTCTAAGTCATATGCTGCTGCAAGTGACAAAAGAAATCTATTAGATGTCAACTTTTCTATAGGAGAAAATATTTCCCCATAATTGATTCCCTCTATCTGGGAATAACCCTTTGCAACCAGTCTTGCCTTGTACTTTTCTACATTGGCATCTAGACCAATCTTTTTCTTAAATACCCATTTGCAGCCAACAACCTTTCTGCCTTTAGGCAAGGGCACCAAACTCCAAGTTTCATTCTTTTCTAATGATGCCATCTCTTCATTCATGGCTTCCAACCAAGAGTTTAAATCAGACATTTTAATTGCCTCTTTTATAGTCCTAGGCTCATCAATACTAGAAATCAAAGCATAGGCACAAGTAAAATCAATCAATGAGAACCCATACCCATCTGGTTGTTTTCTTTCTCGGGTTGACCTCCTCACTGGTTGAGGATAAGGTTCTTCTTCTTTAGAACTTTCAGAACTGCTTGAGCTCTCCTCAGTTTCAGGTACATTTTGAATTCCTCTTTCTATGGTGTAGGAGGAATTAATGCTATATCCTTATTGTTATCTGACTTTGTCTCTGACTGCAGATCCCAAGTGGAAGGTTTTAGCTCACAAAAGATTACACTTCTGCTATATACAACCTTTTCCATATCAGGATTCCAAAGCTTGTATCCCTTTATAACAGTGCTATAGCCAATAAAAATACATTTGACAATTTTGTTCTCCAATTTAGATCTTTTCACATCCGACACATGAACATATGCCTCAAAGCCAAAAACACGAACATGTCTAAGTAAGGGCTTCTTACCAGACCATGCTTCCAAAGGTGTTTTCTCAACAAGAGTAGAATTTGGAGAATGATTAATTAGATAACATGTAGTAGATACAGCCTCAGCCCATAACTTCTCCTCCAAGCCAACACTACTGAGCATACTTCATGCTCTCTCCATCACTGTCCTATTGAACCTTTCTGCAACTCCATTCTGCTATGGAGTATAAGGTGTAGTCTTGTGTCTTTTAATTCCATGGTCTTTAGAGTATCTTTCAAATTCATCAGAACAAAATTCACTGCCATTATCAGTCCTTAAGAATTTTATTTTTCTACCAGTCTGATTTTCAACAAGGTTCTCAAATTCCTTAAATCGACTGAGCACTTCTGATTTACTTTTCAAAAAATAAACAAATGCTCTTCTTGAATAATCATCAATGAATGACTCATAGTATCTTGATTAGACAAATAAGGAACATCTACTGGACCAAATACATCCGAATGAATATAATCTAGCAAACTAGAAGATTTATGTGGACTGAAGTAAAATGAAACACGATGTTGTTTTCAATATATACAGTGTTCACAGAATTTAAATTCAAGATTACAATCTTCAAGCCCCTCAACCAGGTTTTTGTTCTTCAAGGTTTTTAAACTTTTTTCTCCTATGTGGCCTAACCTATGATGCCAGAGCATAGTCTTCTCTGTAGGAAGTTTTACTTCCATAGAGTTTACATAATTAGGGATAGTTCCCTCTTTACCTCCATGAGCAACTTTCAGTGACTTTCAAGAGACACTGCTACATTGAACAACATGTGCATCCAACTTGTACAGGGTACCAATTCGAGCACCTCTAGCCAACACCATTGAACCTCTAGTCATCTTGTAGCCATTCCCAGAGAATGTGACTTGCACTTAGATATCATTCAGCTTACTTTCAGACAACAAATTTTGAGCCAGACCTGGTATGTGCATAACATCATTGATCCCCTTTACTCTGCCATTAGGGAATTGTATTTTTACTTTCCATGACCAACAATATCAAAAGTTGAATCACTTGCTAAGTAAACCTTTCCACCATCGTATTATTCATACTTTGTGAACCATTCTCTATGAGATGTCATATGGAAAGATGCTCTAGAATCAATCAACCAGACATCATCTGATGCCTGTGTAGCCAAGGCTGCAATGAAGGCATCACCATCACTATGAGAAGATTCATTGCCAGAAGAATACTTCTTCTTCTTCTTCTTCTTCTCCTCTTTACAATCCTTTTGGACATGACGAGGTCGCCCATAGTTCCAACACTTCACCTTGGACTTCTTGCTAGGAGACTTTGATCTCCCCTCTGATTTTGATTTGGACTTCTTGTCCTTCTTGCTTTTCTCTTTCGGTCTTCCTCTGATAGTAAGAGCTTCCTTTTCCATCTTAGAAGATTTCCTTCTCATTTCTTCTAACAGCAAAGATGCAACAACATCTTCCATCTTGAAATTCAATGTTGTACTCTCAATAGCCATCACTAGATGATCCCATGAGTCTGGCAAAGAACATAGTAGAAGCATACAATGATCCTCTTCTTCAGTCTTTACACCAACAGATGTCAATTGAGTAAGCAACATATTAAATGCAATCAAATGATCAGCCATAGACCCACCTTCCTGCATTCTCAAACTATATAGCTTCTTCCTCAGGAACAATTTATTCACCAAAGACTTCCCCTAATAAATAGATGCCAGTCTATTCCACGAGGTAGATGCAGTCTTCTCTTCATGTACATTGAGAAAAATGGAGTCAACCAAGCAAAGCCTTATCAGCCTCTTAGACTTCCTATCTGCAAGGTCCCAATCCTCTTGCTTCATGCCTGTAGGTTTAGTTCCAGACACAACAATCCAAAGATCTCGATCAACTAGAAGATCCTCCATCTTGATTTTCCACAACTCAAAGTTACTGCCGTTGAACTTCTCTATTTCAATCTTACCAGATGTACTAGCCATCTCAACCTGTAATTAGAAATAACAAACTCTACAAGTCTCCCATTGAAGAGAATTGACTCAAAAAACCCAACGTACCCCCAAGGATAACACAACTGGCCAGGCTCTGATACCACTTGTAAGGAAAATTAGATGCAGAAAACAATTCTCCTAACATCAATACCTTAGGGAAGAATGCAGATACACTTTAAAATTTACAATTATAGTCCAATTAAGATGCACTATAGAGAAGATAATAGAAACAGAGTATTTCACAATCACACATGAACACCAGATATACGTGGGAAAACCCTTACAAGAGAAAAACCCACAACACCAAGAGAAATCACTTTGTATTACAGTAATGGAGATTACATACAAATGTTAGAATTATCTTTCTGGTGTTTTTTTATAGTAGCATCACCATTAAAAAACTTGTACAAGAACCTTCTAAGTAACAATCATTACAGAATAGAAATCTTTTACTGATCATACAACAATCTGTTGGATCAACCTTCAAACCAACTGATAATCCAACCGATCACAATCTGTAATCGCAAAGTATATCCATGGCATTCCCTATCTATCAAACTTTCTCATAGAACCATCACAACCAATTGTCTTCCAACTGTTCAGATTCAGCTTCTCCTATTGGTCCACGAGACTCCACATAGGATGGTCAAATGGTCAATAGAATTCGCATTATGTTGGCATCTCGGTGAGACACTAACAGTGTTTCGCTGATGCCACATAACCTTCTTATCGATTTTTCCAAGAGTCACCATTGTCGCCAAGATGTTCCATCAAGCTTCATGTGTTACGTCAAACCACCAAACAGTCGCCTAGACCTATCGCTTTCGCTAGGAGATCATAGTGAGTCACCAAAGGTTTTACCAATGTCACAAGTCATATCAAGCTCTAAAGAACAGTTGAAAAGACTTACATCTTTCGCTGAGAGAACATACCAAACACCAAGACTTACCTTAAAGTGTTCATCCATCACCAAGAGTTATATTGAAGATCCCTTATCATCATCGAGACTCACATTCTTCACTGGGACTTCTTCTCGAACCATTTGGGTTACCTCGATAGCCATTGGCTATCAACAAGACTTAACAGTCTCACCAAGACCTTTCCCTGACCGCTTTGAGTTACTCCGAAGAATGTTTGGATGTGTCCCTGTTGACGTGACCTTCACCGTTTGCTAAGACCTCACACCAGGATCTATATGTTATGGTGAAGACATCAATAGTAATCCTATCGGTGAGACATTAACACTTCACTAAGACTTCTTAGTGAGAACCCTTAGTTATCCCGAAGACTTCAATACATACATTGTCGGTGAGACATAGGCTATTCACTGAGACTTCTCACCAAACAACATAGGTTATCCCGAAGCCCGTGGTGGCCAAGAGTCTCCTCGACACTCGATTGAATGGCCTGTCAGTCAGAGGTCTCCCGAGCGCTAAGAGGTCATACTGAACACTCCTTGTCACAACGATAGCTCTAAAGTGTAACCTTTCGGCAAGACTTTTGCGAGGTCATAGCGACCTGTTCAAAATAGAATGAATCAAAATGCTAGTCAGCCAGACAATGAAGATGTCATACCGACTTGGCTCTAATGGAGGTTTCAGCCTATATTGATTGAGGCATACATTTCCAACACTAATGACCCCTGCCCAATGGTAATTAATCTTCTCTTGCTCCATCATCACAATCACATGGCACATCCAATTCTCAAACATGCTAGCATTCTTCAATCCAACCACCCTGCTAAGAAGAGTGATGGCATCATAGTACTTCTTCTTGAACTTTATCCTGAATAGCTACTTGGGTAATTTAGAATAGTGAGACTTAGGCTTCTCCATCCAAGAATTGATAAATTGTTGTGACCTCACCATTTGCTCATCGTAGAATTCCTGAGTTGCTTGCATGTTGAATCCCACCACATGAGACCTGTCTAGCATATCAAATGTTTGGGCAATGGAGACAGGGTTGAGATCTTCCACAAATCTCCCTTGAGGACTAATAATTCTTTGTGTGTCCTAGTCATAGTGCCTAGCACATCCAAGGACCAGCTCATAACACTGCACTGCAGAAGGGAAACCAGCAACATGTGACAATCCTGATTCCATCATCCTTCTAGCCACCAAAGGAGAATCCTTAGCTGCCATTCTTTCCTTGAAATCTTCATAATCCCATGATCTGACATTTGTATCAGTTACCTCCGACCAAACTGAAGTGATTTTCTCTTAGGGATCCTGCTCTTAATGTCCATTTTGATCCTCTTTGCATCTAACATTGATGACACAGCCACTACCTTGCTCGATTCAGCCTACACTCAACATGGAAATCATAGTAAAAACCATAGGAAAGGGAAGGTTAATCCATCAAAACACCATTAGAATGAACCTCATACAATCAAGGTGTTATTAAATTTCATATAAAATGACCACAACAAATTTCAGGTTTCAAGACCATCCGCAGAATCTGAGCCAGAGAGGAATTTTGGGAAATTTCTTGGCTAGACAGATTCTAGCGGAATAATCAATAAGACACCCATTTGACCATTAAATATGATCATTTTTCATCAATAAACCACATGGGAGATAATAAGATAGCATGAATAAGTCATAAAATGCATTGAAAATCACTAACACATCATGCTATTCCATATTCCCTTTACATTTCATTAACTTTCGGGAAAATCCGCAAGGGATGGATTTCCGTGAAGAACAAGCCAGAGGGGAGACTTAAAAAAATCAGGGAGACACCGAATTTTGGAGAAATCCAGACTTGGCAAAAATTTGCGGATAAGGTGAGACACCGAAAGCAATGCAGATTTTGGGGATGAAGGTCTCAGCAAGAGTCAGTCATCTCACTGAGAAGTCCTGGCAACTTCCACGGGGTCATGCTGAAGGATGTCATCAGAAGAGGTTTTTCCAAGACTTGGTGGTTTTGGTGTAACGTCTCGCCGACCGGGATATAGAAAATATATCGATATAACCAAAGGGTAGTCAAGGTAAGGTCCTAGTGAATCTTTTGTGTCTCACCAACTTTCAGGGTCCAAGCAAACACTTCAGCCAAATTAAAGTTTTTGATATGAGGTCTCAGCAAAGTTGCGATGTCTTGGTGATAGGTTTTTTGAATTCGGCTAGAGGTCTTGCCGACCGCGTATAAGGAAATACATGTTGATGAGAGACCCTCCTTCAGGGTGAGGTCTTGGTGATCAAATATGAACTTAGGAAGGCCCCCTGGTGAAATACAGGGTGATCAACATGATATCTCCCTAACCTTGAAGGGTCACAGCAAAGAAAATCCAGAAGGGACGAAGAGTCACAATTTTACCAAAACACTGAATCGATCATGAATTTCAACAATTTAACTCAAGACAAGTTGGGGACAAACCTTTCATAGATTTGCTTTTCATTTTAGGTCAATTTGAGAGCAAACTGAAGATGAATAGCGATGCCTTAGGTCTAAAACCCTATTCATCTTCCATTAGTGCATAGGCAAGCTAAGAATTTAGTTGTTTCAACTGCTAAGTCCTTACTAGGGTTTACTAAATATTCTTAGGCAAGATTCATAAAATTGTAGATAGGAAAATGAGCTCAAGACTCACCTAGGAGATGATAAATGATGCAATACTAAACAACCCTAGCATGCAATGATCGAATACTCAGGAATTCAAGTCCCAGAAACTCTCATAACATCAACTTTCCATTCACAATTCTCAATCAAAGGCAAGGCAACAAAAACATACCATTGTAATGCGGAAATCAATCTCAGAAGTAGCAAATGCAAAGCCCAATGGCATCCACAGAGAACAGATGCTGGAATGCACAAAAAATTGCCACCAAATTGATCAATTTAAACCCAAACACCTAAAAATGAAGTCAAACAAATGAAGGAAAGCACTCCTTAGCTCAAACGACAACAACAATAAGCATGATGGCACAAAAGATCCCAAAAATCAAGTTAAATACATCCTCCAAGGCACGTACGAAGCCATTAATGCAATCGATAGGATAGTCAAAAAACCTGAGAAGTCGACGACAGGGTGGAATCTTGAAAAATCTAGCCCATGTGGAAATCCGTGAAGACTAAGAATCCCCGAACCATGGTGCACGGCTAGAATCCAAGCGGGATTCGGGACAATCCGACTAGGGTGGAAAATCCCAAATCCGGGTCAAAACTTGAACTTCATCTAGAACTTAGGATTTTCAATAAATAACCTGGGGAAACACTTAGGTAATCAAAATAAACTTTTAAGCACATACCTAAGTAAGACAAAACCTCAAAAAGAAAGGGCCAAAAAACAAAACCGAAGCGAGAGAGGGTCCCTGCTTTCAACGGGGCGTGTGTGTGAAAACTACACAACAATATTCATTGCTTTGCTTTTAATTGTTCAATGTGAGTAGTTCTTTAATGTCCTGAGCATGCTTGGGGTTTGAATTTCTGTGCATATGGGAATTGAACATTTGAAACTAGGGTTGCTTGATTGTGTTTGATGGATAATCCCAAGTGAGTTTCGGAGCTTGTCTTTTGATTTCATTCTGAGGTAGCTTCCTTGTGTGGCTATAAAGAACTTTATGAAAACTTAGCAATTGAGTAATTAGAGCCCAAAATTTCCCTATGCATTCATGGTGGAAATTTAGGGTTTCAATCTTAGGGCATTACCAATTCCTTTCAATTTACTTTATGGTGATTCTAGAATTCAAAGATGATCTATAGGAGGTTCAAATCATGCTAGTTTCAGGCCTAAGATCCTCAAATTTGTGATTGTTTGATCAATTTGAGTGAAGTCATGAGGAAACGTTGACATTCGGGTTTTCCTTCAACTTCAAGGTTTTCCTTCCCTGGTGGATTTCTCCGATTTTCTGTTTTCTCTCTGTTTTCCTGAAATGTGTTGAGACCCGAAGTTTTGTTGACTTCATGAATTTCCGTTCTTTAAGATCTTCCCAAAATTTCCTTTATCCCGTCATTTTCTTGGAATTCGTAAGAAATTGTTGTTTTCATGAAAATCCATCTTGGGTGGATTTTTCTGAAACCTTGTTGAAAATGAAGAACTGAGAGATAACATGATTTATTAGCTGATGATTAGGCATTATATGATGAAGTTGAGTTGTTTAATGATGTATCATGTTGTTTCTTAGTTAATTATGGTCAATTACATGATTATTGGATGCTTTGTATTTATTTCACTAGAATCCACCTGGCTGAAAATTTTCTGAAATTCCTCTTTGGCCTAGATTCCGCGGGATGGCTAAAAACCCGAACTTTGAGATGATTAATTTTTATGAGGTTTTAAAGCATTTGGCTTATCATGGGACTTATATTGAGGTTGAATATGCCATTTTTGATTAATTAACTTGGTTTCATGTGATATTTACTATGGTTTATTTGTTGGATGCAGGCTGAGTCAAGTAAGGTAGTGACAGGTGGAACCAAGGGTAAAGTGATGGATCCAAGCACAAAGGGGTCTTCTATTTCTGAGGTAGAAAGAATCAAGATGGATATCAAGAGTAGAATTCCTGAGAGTAAGATTACTTCTGTCTGGTCAGAGGTAACTGATACAAATGTTGGACTATGGGATTATGAGGAGTTTAAGACAAGGATGACAGCACAAAACCTTCCTTTGCTGGCTAGAAGGACATTGGAATCAGGGTTGGCATATGTAGCTAGATTTCCTTCTACAGTGCAGTGTTATGAATTGGTGCTTGAGTGTGCTAGACACTATGACAATGGTACACAAAGGATAGTTGGTCCTTAAGGGAGAATATTGGCAAATCTAAGTCCTCTATCTATAGCCCATACCTTTGACATGCTAGACAGATCTCATGTGGTGGCTTTTGATATGGATATGGAAAGGAAGTTCTATGAGGAAGATACCATCAAGTCCCAGCAGGTCATCAATTCTTGGTTGGAAAAGCCTAAGTCCCACTCTTCAAAACTACCTAAATAGCTATTCAAAGCTAAATTCAAGTACTATGATGTTATCACCCTTCTCAGTAGGGTGGTATGGTTGAAGAGTGCCAGTGTATTTGAGAATTGGATGTTCCATGTCATTGTGAGGATGGAGAAAAATATTAATTATCATTAGGTAGGTGTTATAAGTGCTATGATTCATGAATAGATGTGTAATTTCTTGCTGACAAAGACCTTCACAATGACCTCCTACTTGGTTTATGCACTTGCAAGATTCCATCCATACAAGGGACTAAGTACAAGGGGTGTGTTTGGGAAGGATGTAATTTATGAGGCTTATTCACAGTTGCATCTAGGTAATTCAAGCTATAGGAGGGTGAATGATGCATTTACCATGTACATCGCCAGATTATTGCAAGGTGCAAAGCATGCGAGGATATTTGACAATGCTAAGGATTTAATCAAAAGGTATGGGGCTTGGTTCATATAGTTTCCCACCTTTTCATATATAAGGATAGATGGTTGTTAGAGGGCTCAATACAGACTTCCTAGGTATCCCATTGATCACATTATACTCCTGGAGGTCACGAGGAAAATATGTGATTTTGATGCAATTGTGAAGAAGGATAAACATAAGACTGGATTCAGTGGAGATTTTCCTCTAAGGATAGGTACTAGTGAGGCATGTCCTATTAATTCAGCCAGTGCTTGTGAGGAAGAAATGAGCACTCTTGGGTTATCCTTCCATTCCAAAAGATCTAGGTTTGATAGGACTAGAGAAGCATATAAGAAGGCCAACAAAGAATATAGCCACAAAGATGATATAGAGGACTACTAGGACAATTGCAGTGATGAATTTGAGATTAGGAAGAAGAATTTTTCTAGGCTACCAGTGAATTTAGTCTAGTTATATAATGTGAAGGCCATCCCAGATCAAGTTGAAGATGATGGAGATTTGATTCAGGGCCATGATTATGAGGTTGTTAAGGATAAATAAGTTGGAGAAATATATTGGTTAGAGGAAGAGAAAAAAAATTAGAACAACTTATGACTCCAGTCATCAAGTATACAAAGTTGTGGCTCAAGCATAAGATGTGGGAGTTGGAAAGTGAAGGTGTGCAATGCACCTATGATCTAATGGGAGACTTGGAGTCTCATTCCACTTCTGAGGAGTCAGTTGATCAAGATCCTAAGGGTAAGGGTAAGGTGAGTTCTCCTTTTAAGATCAAGATTAAAGATGCTCAGATAGGGGAATAAGAGGAGGCAGAAAAGAAAAGAAAGCCTATTGCAAAGAAGAGGAAACATGTTTCAAGAACAAAGAAGTCAACAAAAGATGAAGTTGAAAAATAAGATAAGGAGGTTAGTATTCTTGTGCTAAAGAGAAGAAGAATGGTGAGATTATCACAGAAGGAAAAGGAAGGTTCTAAGGTAGGAGAGGAAGTTATCCCACCTGTGACAAATGTAGAGATCTCAGGAGAAATGACACAAGTATATACAAGGAAATCAATAACTCCTTCTCCTAAGGACAATGTGCCAAGAAAGGATCTCCCTCTAGTCACTCCTGATGCAGAACAACATGATGATATTCCTCCTTCCCATGAAGCTCTTGGTGAACCAGGTGAATCCAAGAGGTAGAAGGTCATCAAGATATAGAAGGAGAAGAATTCCAAGAAGGTGAGTTTTATAGTGCTGAGGCAGAAATAGAGAGGGTGTTGCAGTCTCCCTTGGTAACATATGATGATTCACCTGTTAGGAGTGAAGAAGTTAGACCTCCTCAAAGAGAGGAAATTCTAGTTAAGACTCCATCATCAGTGCATGAAGAAGAACAACATGATAAAGAAAAAGAAGAAATAGTTGAGGAGATTCTTGAGAAACAGGATTTGAATGAAGATATGCCCAGGGATCAATAGGATGAGGTTGGGAAAAGTAAAGTACAATCTGAATATACTATTCTAGGCTGGTTGGATAAGGAGTTAAAGAGCAAACAAATTGTTGTGGATGACACCCCTCTCAGTTGGGATGAGCTATTGGAAAACATAGGAAAGGGTAAAGGAAAGAAGAAATCCAGGGTCATCTCCAAGATTGAGAGAGACAAAACAAATAACAAGGTGGTCCACATTGCTACTCCTACTCCTTATAAGAATAGGGATGATATAACTGGAAGTGATTATAATGTGCAAACCATCAACCTAGGGCCTACTTTCCTAGAACAAGAGATTGAAGAGTATGAAGGCTCTAGTGTTGTGATCTTGGGTAGGTTGAGGAATGAAGCACATATGAAACAAGAATTGAAGAAGGAGAATGAAAAATTAAAGAAGTACTTGCAAGACTTGATGAAGTCCTTGCAATCTATTAGCTCCTCACCTTTGGCTACAAGTTTCCTGTCACAAGAAACCATAACAAAATTGGAGAGAATGAAGACCACTACGCATGCTACAACAAATTGGTTATAGGGGGTGCAAACTAAGGGAGATAGTGCTATCAAGGACATCCTTTCGACTAGAGGAGATGCTATGGGGTTGATAAATTGGTTGAAGGATATATTAGCTCAGGACAAGGAAGTTGTAGATCTCCTGTTGTAGAAGACCAAGACCATCATGGAGTATACTGAAGATAAGTTGGTGAGTGATGGAATTCTTCCTTCCTCCAGAGCTACAAAACCTTGGGAATGGTTTGAAGCTTTACAAATAAGGAAAAAGGTTTTGAAGAAGGTGTACAAGTAGAGGAGGCAAATTGAAGACACCCTGACCGATATCTATAATAAATGCATTTATTTCTTTGAGATGATGACAAGGAGAAATAAGTTTGCACTAAAGCATTTGAGCTTATAATAGTTGAGAAAATGGTGGCGAGATGTATATTCTCCAACCAATGAAGATCTAGTTACTGAACATTAGTTGGATGATGCGACCACCTATATTGCAGTTATTGATAAATATCAAACCATGAAGGTAGAATGGGATAAGTTGGTGGAGCAGTCAAGAGAAGATATTAAATCCATTGAGAATAAAATTAAGGTTTTACCTTTGCCACCTATAGTCGACTTGGACAAAGTACTTTTGATGGTGCATGATAGGGCAGAGCAAAATAAAGATAAAGGGGGAAGTAGTTAATGCATTGCTACATCATAATTTGTGCTTCCCATTATTTATCCTCTTCCTTCACATGCATTGGACTAAGCTTTGTTGGAGACCCCAGTCCGACCTGGATGAAATACTTACATTTAGTGCCTACCATGTTTATTTTGAATTCCTCTTGGCCGAATTGTTTGTGGCTATTTAATTATTGTAAACCCTAATTGGGCCAACATATCTTGGGGGGTTTCTATAAATATGGCATTCTGCCTCATTTGTAAGGCGAGATAGTTTTATTTTGAAGTGAATTAAGCAGTATAGCAAGAGCTAGAGTTAAGAGTTAGTTTTATTATCAAGCAAGAAAGTGTTCTAACAAAATACTGGAATTGTTGCTACTTTGGGTAATTTAATGCAAGTGAAGACATTGTGATTTGGTTACTCTCTTGTGTTGAATTTTTTCTGGCATGGTTCTTGTGATTCTATCTTTGGAATTTCTTAAGTTTATTTGATAGGTGTGTTAGGTTTAAATGTTATATGAATTGATAGCATTTATGATTTGGTACTTGAAGTGTTGTAGCAATCTATGGTCCATACTTTTCGCAACCAAGTGATTTTTAGTTGCTT
Organism: Sequoia sempervirens; assembly: GCA_007258455.2. Classification (NCBI taxonomy): domain Eukaryota; kingdom Viridiplantae; phylum Streptophyta; class Pinopsida; order Cupressales; family Cupressaceae; genus Sequoia; species Sequoia sempervirens. The sequence goes on along the minus strand of VDFB02379711.1, from coordinate 172,275,520 downwards.
TGAAAAGTTAGCCTGGACTTTTAAATTCACTGTGCTTAGTTCAATTGTGGATGATTGTTCATTTCAATTGCAATTGGATTGTTTTGAATGAATTTTCACGATCTGAAAATCTTTAATACCTTAAAAGATTGCACTATTTTTGTAAGATTGCAGATTCATATGGGTCAAACATAAATAATTTTATGAGAGATTGGTTTATTTCAAGTGTTTCATCATTTGCATTGTCGATCTTAGGTTTAAAGTTAAATTTGGGAATCTCTTTGAAACCTTATCTCTTTTGCTATTTATTTTATCATTTGAGTTAGATTTAGGATTAAAAGTATCACCATAGTGCTAGATCTAATAAATTTAAAGATTCAGTATCTGCTTGTAGTAAGGTCCCTTTGTGATTACTAGCATTTTCAAATTATCAATGAGTTGTTTATGCATTGTCATGACCTAACATTAGAGACCTTGGGGTTATCTCTTGAGGTTTTCTAATAGAGATTTACCTTTCAAGAGAGATAGGATATTATATTATGTCTGAGTCATTGTGTAGAAAACACCATCAATAGCCTCCTTGTAGACCAAAACTTCTGGGGTTAGTGTATGGACTACCCAAAAATGATGATCAATGTACCAATGCACTTTTGAGTGTGAGTGTGAATGCTTCAAAAAGTGTCGAGACTATTAAGGAATACCTTAATGAAATCAAATCCCATGAATGGAAATTTGGCTCCCAATGATCCCTAAGAGACTGTCTCCTTGATGAATTGTTCTTTGAACCTAGAGAGCTCACTTATGAAGAAATATTTTGGCAAATGTTTTATCTTGACCTAACAAAGAATAATGACAATCCTAAGATCCCAAGGAAATGAGAAGATAGGGATAGACTCTTTTTCCCAAGGAACAATGAAAAACCTGAATTATCTTCTAGTCTTATTGGCCATAACCTCGACATAGCTGCCCAGTCATCTAAACCTAGTGACCATCATTTAGATTCATCTAAATTGCCACATGACACTACCAACCCTAATGATAGTCCTTTTGTTCCTTATTTTGACAATGAGTATGAATCAAGTGAAGGGGAATATTGGATTGAGTTCGATTGGGAATTGGATGACAACAACTTCATTTTTAATGTCTCTAAATCTATTTGCATTCTTTCTGCATCCTCCCCACCCTTCACCAATACTATTGATGGTATCTCCTTAGTCTACCCACAACTAATTGATTGGGATCAACAAGGCTCACTTGTTATGGACATATTTCAAAATGATGATGCCATTACAAAATTCATGGGACTATGTGACAACATACCAAGTGGAGATCACAAGGATGGATTTTCCATTGACCTAGATTGTGTAGCTTACTTTGGGGAGACTACTCCATCCTCTAGTCACAAAATGAAAAATAAAAATAAAACAAAAAATGACACATATTTAGTTGAAAACTGAAAGGAACCTTCTAATGATAAAAAAGTAAAAATAAATGATGTATTTGTGGGTGAAAACATCTCCAAGGCACCCAAAGATGGAGGACTAGACTTTCTTCTCATGACTCAAGAGAGATTGGAAATGCTCATAGAGGACACCATGGAAGTCAACATATCCACAACAGAAGATCCCAAAATTGTCCTCTTTGCGACATCCTTGATAGAAGAAGAGAAACCTGAATTCCACAAATTATTTTCAAAGCATAAGATTAATTTTGCATGGTCATATGCCAATATGCTCAGGTTGGATCCAGAACTGGTCTTACACCATTTTCCACTACTTCCAGATGCCAAACTGGTGAAACAAAAGTTGCGTAAAATGCATCCTTAGATTGCCTTATTAGTGAAAGCAGAGATTAAGAAATTGTTGGATGTGGGATTCATACGGTCAATAGACTATATTGAGTGGATATCCAATATTTTACTAGTCACCAAGCCAAATGGCCAGATTTGCATCTGCACAAATTTTAAAGATTTGAAAAAAAATATTCAAAGGATGACTTCCCATTACTAAACATAGACATTATAGTTGACCTTACAACATGATACAAGATGTTGTACCTCATGGATGGTTTCTTAGGTTATAATCATATTCGTATTGCCCCTCAAGATCAACATAAAACAATGTTTACATGTCCTTGGGGTACATACTATTGGAACACCATGCCTTTTGGTCTTAAGAATGTAGGCACCACGTATCAGAGGGCCATGACAATAATATTTCATGACATGATGCAAAAGCTAATGGAAGATTATGTGGATGACCTTTTGGCCAAATCTTTGACATGAAAAGATCATTTGAATGTGCTAGAAAAAATATTCAAGAGACTGGAAAAGTACAAAGTCTATCTGAATCCCAAGAAATGCATCTTTGGTGTGACCTCAGGGAAACTTTTGGGATACATAGTTTCTCGAAGAGGCATTGAGGTCGATCCTGCCAAAGTGAAAGCCATATTAGACATACCTCCTCCAAAAGGGTTAAGTGAACTTAGGACATTATAGGGAAAGTTACAATCTATCCAACACTTCATAGCACAATTGGCCAACAAGTGTCAACCATTTCAGTATCTTCCACGCAAGGATATTCCCTTTGTGTGGACAGATAAATGTCAAGAGGCCTTCCAACTAATAAAAGATTATCTATTGTCACCACTTGTGTTAATGCCACCTATCGAAGGGAAACCTTTGATTCTATACATTTTTGCAACAACTTCAACACTGGGGGCATTATTGGTGCAAAATGACCATGATGAGAAGAAAAGGGCCATATACTATATCAGTCAGACATTGGTCGGATATGAGCTAAATTACACAACCATTGAACATGCTTTCCTAGCAGTCATCTTTGCTGCTCAAAAGCTAAGGCATTACATGTTGAATCACAAGACACATCTGGTTGCAAAAATTGATCCCCTAAAATATCTTCTAAGTCGTACAAAATTGATAGGTTGTCTAGAAAAATGGGTCATGATTTTGAGTCAATACGACATTCAGTATGTGGAACAAAAGGCCATAAAAGGACAAGTGATAACAGATCAATTGGCACACACACCTATGCAAAGTGATCACCCATTAGTGGCAGACTTTCCTAATGAGTCCATATTTCATACAAAACCTCTTGGATGCTATAATTGTGTTGCAGATATGTGGTTGTCATTGATGTCAACACTATTAGCATTTGATGTATTGAAGGTTGTATATGTCAAGGATATTGAGAAAATTGTAAAAGAAAGTATTGTAGGTTCCCAGTGGTTTAGTGAAGGTAATGAAGGTTTCATATTCTATACATTGAAGATTAGCTAGTGTGGATCAAATGGTTTTGGTTGAGTGTATCTAGTCCATCCACCAGAAGTTTCAAAGGTCTGTGTGAAGATTTGTTTGAATTATGAAGATCTGTGTTCTGATAGTGTTTCTATGGTCTCTGTCAGTGTTCTTGATTAAATTTTGTGTAATTCTAATAATTCTAGTTGTTGCAGATGTTTCTATGTTGTTTCTTGGTGTTCGTGGATGTTTCTAGATCATTCTCTATCTTTGTGGTATGCCCACATTAATTGGTGTGTTCATGGTTGAAGATTTTTCTCTTTATGTTTGGTTTCTCATGTTCTTGGCCAACATGATGGTTGTAGCATGTTGGAGATATTTGAGGTGAAATTAATTGAAATATTTTTGTGTTCGAGTTGTTAATTTGGGTCTCCACTATGTTGTGGCCGACCTTGGTGGATTCACATTGAAAATTTATTTGTAAATTTGGGCTGACATTGAAAATATGTTTTATATTTCTGGCCGACTAGGTTGTTGATGTAATCTCATGTTGCACATTTATAAGAGTGATTTTTTCATTGGTGTAATGTGTACTCAGTGTGCTCCCACGTGTGTATGTGTGAATATCATTCGATTGCAGAGTAGAGTGTGAATAATTTTTAGTGAAGAGTGAAGAAGGTTTTTCTGTTCTTAACTAGAACCACAATCAGGCTTGTGTAGAAGCTATTTTCTTAGTTCACAATTTGGATGGTTTTAATCCAAAAATTTCTTTGGGTAGTGAGTCCTCTTTTGTATTTGAGCAGTGAGCTCTAGGCAGTGTGCCTGAATGCATGCACATTCCCATTATATTTTTCATTATAATTTTAATAGGGTATAATATTGTGGACTAACCTCCACCGTGGTTTTTCCCCTAACATGGTTTCCAAATAAGAAATCTTGGTATTCTCTATGTTTCTGATGTTTTTATTATTTATGGTTTATTGTTTATTCATTAGATCTAAGATTGAGTTAAGTAAAATTTGAAAAGGTTTTAATATTTTGTGACAACTGATTCACCCACCCCTGTCTCAGTTGTCTATCCTTATTTTTCCAACAAAACCTAAGTCACCTTGGAAGCTATAATTTGATGGGTCTCATACCAGTGATGGCTCAGGAGCAGGAATATTTTTTATCATTCCACAAGGATACTCCATCCCTAAGTCATTCCGCATTGATTTTCCATGTACACATAATGTTGTAGAATATGAGGCACTTATTACGAGACTCAGAATGTCCATAAAATGGAAAATTAAGACACTTCATCTTTATGGAGATTCTCAGTTGGTCATCAACCAAGTCAATGCTGGCTATTACACCAAGGACAATAAGTTAATGCATTACAAATGAATGGTTGACAACTTTCAGACATATTTCCACATTTATGATTTTGAGCAAGTTCTAAGGGCACAAAACAAGGCAACAAACACAATGGTTACAATTGGATCTCTCCTAGACATTCCAAGTAATATGCCTCAGTTTGAGTTCTTGGTGGAACAACTTCTGGTCCCTGCATATGACATACTAGAATCAGAGATGGTTTGTGAGCTTGTTGGTCCCAATTCTCCATGGTATCAAGACATTTATGACTATCTCAAGTCCCAAACCCTTCCCCCGAACCTCACCAACAAGCAACAAAAGTCTTTTATCCACAAGGCCGCTTGATACACCATCATCAGTGACACCCTATACCATCATAGCTTTGACAATACCCTTCTTCAATGTGTCAACACTAATGAAGCACACACAGCCTTACATGAGGTACATGAGGGTATAAGCAGATCTCATTTGAGTGGTCCTACTCTAGCCAAAAAGATAATGAGACTTGGATATTACTGACCAACTATAGAAAAAGATGCACTTGAGTTTGTCAATACATGTCACCAATGTTAGATACATAGTGATTTGATTCATGTGCCAACACATGAACTTTGATTGATTACTTCTCCATGGACCTTTGCATAATGGGGACTTGACCTAGTGGGAAAAATACATCCTACCTCTTCCAAAAACCACAAATTCATGATAACCACCACTGAGTACTTCAATAAGTGGATCAAAGACATCCCCCTTACATACATAACTAGAATTTATTTTTCCAAATTCATCCTCCTCTACATCATCTGCTGATATGGTGTATCCAAGTCCATCATCATAGATAATGTGTGTCCTTCCAAAAATAAGACGTTCATGAGTTATGTGAATGATTCTGTATCCAACATTATTTCTCCATGCCATATTACCTACAAGTAAACAGTCAAGTTGATGCGTCCAATAAAACCATCATCAAGATTCTTAAGAAGACAGTCAATGACACTCGCCATGACTGACACATCCAACTAAACCCTACTCTATGGGCTTACCACACTAGCATCCACACACCCACAAGAGCCACTCCATTTTCCTTAGTCTTTGGATCCAAAGCCATCCTACCCATCAAGGTTGAAAGTCCTTCTTTGTGAGTCTCCTTGAAGGGTTTAATTGATGATGAGTATAGATAGTCATGACTGCATGAATTGGAAATGCTAGAGGAATGTAGACATAACACCTTGAATCATTTACAAGCATATTAGAATTGACTTTGTCGTAGTTACAACAAAAGAGTCATGGCCAGAAAGTTTAACATTGGTGACTTGGTCCTCATGCAAAATCCCAAGAATCAATCTGACAGAGAAAAACCTAGCAAGTTCAAACCAAATTGGCTAGGTCCTTACATTATCACATCCTCTTTTGGTTCTGGAGCATATTAGCTAACTACTCCAGATGAGGAACAATTGATAGAGCCTATCATCAGTCTACATCTTTGAAAGTTCTATGCATAACATTAGAAAGTCAAACTGAAAACCTTTACAATACAAAAAAAAATGAAAAATATTAAAAAATCGTCACCTTGATGAAAACCTAGCAAACATGCATCTTGGTGACACCAAAAAAAAGAAAAAATGACAAAAATAGTAAAGAGAAATAATTTGTCCAACAGTGAAAACCTGGTAAACAGGCGCTTTGGATAAGTACCATGGTGAAAACCTGGAAAACAGGTGCCATGTGTAGTTAGTTTTTCTTTGCTATCTACTATCACTCTATCTACCTTAGTCCATAATAAATTTCCATTCTTCTAACACTATCTTGACATCACATCATGAGACCTTACCTTTCCTTTCATGGCTAACAATGGTTGACATCAATCCCTGCATACCATCCATCTGTCAGCCCAAGCATGTCCTTTATGCATCCTTCAAACTTGGCTAGTCCAGGACTTGATTGGGGGTATTCCTTTATCATCCAACTATAGTGGGTATAGCATATGGTTATGCCAATCAAAAAATGTCCTTAAAAAATATAAAATCAGAAAATGTCTTGAAAAAAAAAGACAAAAAAATTAAAAATGTACTGAAAAAAGACAAAAAAAAAAGTCCTAAAAAAAAAGACAAAAAAAATAAATAAATAAATCATAAAATGTCTTGAAAAAAGACCTAAAAAGTGGAAAACGTCTTGAAGAAATCCAAAAAAATCAAAATATTTTAAAAACACAAAAATAGAGTCGTGTCTTGTCAAGTTAGTTATGTCAGTCAATCATTGTCATTTGTCAAACTACGTTGTCTTTGCGCATTTTCTATGTAGGAAAGGCTCATATTTGAGCCCTCAAGACATTAGTTCAGTCCTTTTAGGTTTATCAAAAAAAAAATCATGATTCAATCTTTGGTCATTATGACAAAGTCATTGGTCATGTCGAACTACGAGGTCTCTGAGTGTATGATATAGGCAAGGCCATTTGTCGATGAGCCCCTAAGGCCACACTAGGTCAGTCCATTAGGGTTCATGACACTATATTGACACACACGTCAAAAATCTTCAAGTCAAACAACTCATTCCAAAATAGAAAAAATCTTAAACCAAACTTTGGCAATTATTTAATCAACACGTCAAGAACATTAGCATGTCAAACATCAATATGTAGTGAATTCTATCAACATACATCAATTTGGTTAAAGAAAATCAACTTTGTCAACAAAAAGTCAAACTTAGTCAACATCAGTAAAAAAAGTTACATTGTCACAACCAGTCAAACTCTTGGCTATCCTTCAGATGCATCCTTCTGAAGAACAACCTCTTTCATTTATGCCTTAGGATGTGTCCTTCCTAGGTACCGTCACCATCATCTGGAATTCTGATGGATCCTCTCGACATTGGAGGATTGATCCTCTCAACATAAAAATTATTTAGGATATGTCTTTCCTGAATTTGGTAAACTTTGACATTCGACACCTTGACATCGTCAAACCTGACAACTGTGGCATTCGACACTGTGAACACCTAACATCTTGATATTAAAACTCTTGACATTCAAACACACTTGGAAAACACTATATTTGTACTTAGATCTTTCATCATGATACTAGCTTCTCCACGATGTCCTGACAAGAGGATTTAGAGAAGCAACAACTTATCATGATGATTGGATTGTCTTGTAATTTTTAGGCAGTCATGTTGCTAGTTCCTCGAGGATGTCTTGACAACAAGATTTAGAGGAGCAATGATGTTTCATGACTTGTCTTTCTTGTCTATCTTATGCTTGTGGTTGGTGGTGACAAAAAGATTGGGGCAATTGCACTCTTAGTATGAGTCATGATCATCCTTGTCTATGACTGCTTGTCTTAGGTGATGGTATTACCTTGCACACCTTGATCTATGTCATATCATGGTGTTTTTTGACCATTAAAATAATTGGCCCAATGATGATTAAGAGCAATAATTGTTAAGTCCTCTAGTAACATGTTGAAGGATTTGGTCTCTGCGCTAACATTCATCTCCTTCTATCTTGTCACCTTGTCTTGTTCGTCTCATGATGATATCCTATGACATACAAAAACATAACATACATGATCATATAGGCACTACGTTAGGTTTTTACACATTAAATGTAAATACATACATCATTCATATCATTTAAAACACATATATATATCACATCATAAGATTGCATTGTCCACACATATATATTCTTACATCAACATACATAATCATAAACATGGAATCCATTAAAATCATACATTATGCATCCATATCATCATCATTAGAACATAACATCATCATGGCATATAAGCATAAATAACCATCACATCATTCTGGCATATCATCATAGGTAGATATCATAAAATGCATACATGACATAGCATATAAAAGAGATCATCATAGGAATCATAAATGTATGAATCACATTGCATAAGGCATCATATGGTCATTATAGCTGCATCATCATAATTATCATCAGATAAGCATATATCATAAAAAATCATCAACACGTAATGCATCAACACATAACATAAATCATATAGGCCACATCAAAACTGCATCGCATATATAATCTAAAAAAAAATATAATGTCACAGGATAGAGTTGTGAAATATCCCAAAAATAGAGTTCGCAGGCTTAATAGTCAACATATAAAATGTCATAACAATGAATGTCCAAAACATGATAATAAGAGAACAATGACAAATGCCCCTATGCTGTGCTCTCCTCGTCCCCTCTTGAAGAAGAGCGTGGTGACTGATGACTTGTACCTAGCACTGACATAACCTATGAGGGCATAGCAACCTGTGTCTATGAGGATGACATAACCAACACTGATGGAATCATCTCTATGGTAACATGTGGCTATGAGGATATGATGGTGTGTGTCTACGAGGCTGATGGGTCTATCACTAGCAATTGATTGTGTGGTGAAAGAGCACCTACACCCTTAATGCAAAATGTGATTTGGTGAAATGTAATGAGTTGCAATAAGGTGATCATAGAGTGAATCTATGGGAGTTAGGGGGTGTTAAAGTTTTATTTATGCTAAATAAGGTCTAAAAGACCATATAATATGTATTTGAGGGTGTTTAGTGTCTTAGGAGGTCAATTGGGTGAAAAGTGCAAAAGTTGTAAAGTGTTGTCAAGAGCATCATTGAAAAAAAAATACAATTTAGAGTTAAATAATTCAAATGTTAGTTGTGACTGTTAGTTTGAGGTAGTTTGAGGTTTGAAAATTTAGATAAGGCCTCTTCAAGGCTCGAAGGAGGATTGGATCAAG
>VDFB02379711.1:172191596-172266073 GCA_007258455.2 Sequoia sempervirens | reverse complement strand
GATGGGTCTATCACTAGCAATTGATTGTGTGGTGAAAGAGCACCTACACCCTTAATGCAAAATGTGATTTGGTGAAATGTAATGAGTTGCAATAAGGTGATCATAGAGTGAATCTATGGGAGTTAGGGGGTGTTAAAGTTTTATTTATGCTAAATAAGGTCTAAAAGACCATATAATATGTATTTGAGGGTGTTTAGTGTCTTAGGAGGTCAATTGGGTGAAAAGTGCAAAAGTTGTAAAGTGTTGTCAAGAGCATCATTGAAAAAAAAATACAATTTAGAGTTAAATAATTCAAATGTTAGTTGTGACTGTTAGTTTGAGGTAGTTTGAGGTTTGAAAATTTAGATAAGGCCTCTTCAAGGCTCGAAGGAGGATTGGATCAAGTTGTAATATGATTTCCATTAAAACATAACACTGAATTCTATAATTTTTTTCTGTCTTTTTACACTTTCTTTGATATGTACGATCCTTACAGGTTTTTCCAGGCTATGAAATTCATTGTGGACTGTGGAAGCATGTTTTAATTTCCATTTGAAATCAATTTGAGTGTCTAACATTTTAATTTAGAGAACATTTCTTCATTTTCCTTAGACTTCCTGTGTTGAATAGGGAAGGGCCAGTTTGAGGGTGTAACAATGTATTGAAGTCATTCCACTTGCTTTCCACCCTATATCTCAGTGGAATGGCTTCTCCAAGGGTTGATTAATTTTTTTCTTTTGGTTTTTGTGGTTTATGGATACAGGGTGTAAAATGGAGGGATGCCTTGGGGCTGGGTAGTGATAATTTCCTATGAAAATGGAGGCTTTGAGAAGAGTTTCGATGATTTTTTGTTGAGAATGACCTTGTAAGGGTTTGGTAAGCTTATGTAGACATAATATAATTTTTTTGATGCATTGGTTTTGTTTTATGAGTCTGGTAAAGTGGAGATACAATAGAACCCTAGGTTTTTACATGCAAATGGAGGGTTTGATGGGGCAGTGAACTAGAAGCCTTGAATCTGTGTAAAAATGATGAAATTTGGTGTTTTGACACCTGATTGTTAACTATTTGAATTTTTTTTATGAAAAATATGTGTTTGAGAGGTACCTCTTTTGGAAAAATGGGCTAATCTAGTAGCCGTTTAAGCAAGGCAACCTATTGAAACTTGATGATGAGCCTAAGAAACCTTGTGTGATCTTTTGTGACATTGTGTTTGAAACTATATGGATGTTTAATTGAAGTTGTTTTGGCCTTTTTGTGGCCTTCTCTAAAATATATTTTCTTTTTGATGACTTTGAAGACTAGGAGCCAATTGGTGAAGGTTTGAGTACAAGCCATGTGTTTGTGTTCAAGGGTAGATTCCTTTGTTTGAGACTAATCAAATTGTTTTTGATATTGTGTTCCTCCACCTTTTATTGCATCAAAGTGGTATCAGATCATCAGGGAGATGTTTTGATTTGTATTTTGCAGCTTTGAATAAGAAAGTGAAGAGTCAGGGTTGAAAGGCTGCCTCCAAAAGGTGTTGGTGCTGCTAGAGAGTTGCAAGACCTAAAAAAGAAGCATGCTAAGCTTCTAGAATCTCATAATGCAGTTTTGGAAAAATATTTCTGCCTTAGACACAAGGAAAATGAGAGAAGTGAATGAAGAAAGTGGAACAAAAGAGGGGGATGAAGACTATGAAGATGTTGAAGAATAATTGGACCCTGAAGATCAAAGAATGGTGAAGATGCTCAAAGCAGTGAAAAGAGAATCATAGAGGTAAAATTTGATCATCCTATTTATGGTGAAGGTGGAAAAAAAAAGCTAAAAGGACATGCTATTCTTTGGTGGGATTATGAGCAAGCAGAGAGAAGAAAGCAAGGAAAATCAAGGATCACTTCATGGGACAAGATGGTATAGAAGTTGAAAGGTAAGTTTCTTCCAAAGGACTATGAGGTTTAGTTGTCTAAAAAATTATAGGGAATGAAACATAAAGAACTAGATGTTAAAGCCTACACTGATGAATTTTACAAGTTAAGCATAAGATCTAGAAGGGATGAGGATGAGGCTGAAAAGGTGGCTAAGAATCTAGGTGGTTTGAGATTTAATATTCAAGATGATCTTGTTGTTACTAACGCAAAATCTATTGAAGAGTGCTTTTAATTAGCAATCAGGGTGGAGGAAAAGCTTAAAAGGAGTCAAGAGAAATTAGTGAGAGGAAGAGGTGGTATTAGTGCAAGAGGAAGAGGAACAATCACTACTCCAAATCAGCCATTGGAAGAACAAGAAGGAGAAAATAAGGGTAAGGAACAAGGTATTGATGTTAGAGGTGGTTTTAGAAGTAGAGGAAGGTTTAGTGCTGGTAGAATTTCTAATGATTTTGCAGGGAGATGTTACACATGCAATGAATTTGGTCATCCATCTTGGAAATGTCCTGAAAGAGTTGGTAGTTCATCAAGTGGTGAAAAGAGAATTGATAGGAGAGAAAAATTGGCTCAAGAGGAGGAGTGTGAAAGCAATCATTCTACAAGTAAGAGGGATGATCCTGAAACAGGGGAGATGTTGATGGTGAGGAAGACAATATTGAAGGAAGCAAAAGAGGTAGAACCATTGATTCTAATTGTAAGTGTGGAGAAAAGGTATGTAGAGTTGTAATTGATTCTAGTTCAACAAAGAACATGGTGTCTACTGAGACAGTGAATAAGTTAGATTTGAAAAGAATTCCTCATGAATTGCCTTATAAAGTCTCATGGTTAAGTGATAGAAAATATTTATTGGTGAATGAAAAGGCAATGGTTTATTTTCATATTGGAGATTATAGTGATAGTGTTTGTGATATCCTACCTATGGATTGTTGTCACCTACTTCTAGGAAGACCTTAGCAATATGATAGGCGAGCTTTGTATGATGGTAGAGAAAATAGTTACACAATTATGAAGGATGGAAGAAGGTTTGTATTAACTCCTTTGGTTGAGGATGTGAAAGGTAAGGCAAAGGTGATAATGTGTGGTAGAAAATAATTGATAAATTTTGTGAAAGAAATAAAAAATTTTGATGTTGTAATCTGTCCTAAGACTGAGAATGCAAGGATAGCAAGGTTGAAGGAAAAAATAGGGCTAAAAGGTGATTTGATAGTGAAAAAGAAAGAGAGTGTGTTAGTAAGTACCATAGAGTTTCCTGTGGTTGAGAATAAGGGTGTAAAATAAGTGGAACTATCCGGTACAATGATTGGAAAGTCTGATAAGATAATGGCACAAGATGCTAAAGGGATAGTAAAGTCAAGACTGATGACAAGGAGGAAAGAAGAGGGTATGTAAGAATTCAGGGATAGTTACAAGCACGAGTTTGAGAAGTCAGTACAGGAAATTGTTAACATGTGTGTGTGTGTATGTAAAGGTGATGAAAATCAATTAGGCTAGAAAGAGGATAGACATTAGGTCTAAGAGAAAAAGTGAAGGCTTGTCCAAGTGTAAACCTAGTCAAAGGTGTAGGGCAATATGAAGAACAAAGCATGGTACAATAGCAAGTATTTATGAACCAGAGGTATCTAAGTGAAGGTTGGGAAAGTTGGTATCAATCTCAACTCATGTGACATAATTTTCTCCCAGGAGGGTTGTATGGTGCAGGAGCACATACACCCTTAATGCAAAATGTGATTTGGTGAAATGTAATGAGTTGCATCAAGGTGATCATAGAGTGAATCTAGGGGAGTTAGGGGGTGTTAAATTTTTATTTATGTTAAATAAGGTATAAAAGACCATATAATATGTATTTGAGGGTGTTTAGTGTCTTAGGAGGTCAATTGGGTGAAAAGTGCAAAAGTTGTAAAGTGTTGTGAAGAGCAACATTGACAAAAAAATGCAATTTAGAGTTAAATAATTCAAATGTTAGTTGCGAACATTAGTTTGAGGCAGTTTGAGGTTTGAAAATGTATATAAGGCCTCTTCAAGGCTCAAAGGAGGATTGGATAAAGTTGTAATATGATTTTGATTGAAACATAACATTGAATTCTACAATTTTTATCATCTTTTTACACTTTCCTTGATCTGTACAATCCGTACAGGTTTTGCCATGATGTGAAATTCATTATGGATTGTGGAAGCATGTTTTAATTTCCATTTGAAATCAATTTGAGTGTCTAACATTTGAATTTAGAGAAGATTTCTTCATTTTCCTTGGACTGCCTATGTAGAATAGGGAAGGGCTAGTTTGAGGGTGTAACAATGTATTGAAGTCATTCCACTTGCTGTCCACCTTGTATCTTGGTGGAATGGCTTCTCCAAGGGTTGATTAATTATTTTCTTTTGGTTTTTGTGGTTTATGGATACAAGTTTCAAAATGGAGGGATACCCTGGGGTTGGGCAGTGATAATTTCCTATGAAAATAGAGGCTTTGAGAAGAGTTTCAATGATTTGTTGTTGAGAATGACCTTGTAAGGGTTTGGTAAGCTTATGCAGACATAATAGAAACTTTTTGATGCATTGGTTTTGTTTTATGAGTCTGGTAAAGTGGAGATATAATAGAACCCTAGGTTTTTGCATGCCAGAAGCCTTGAATATGTGTAAATATGATGAAATTTGGTGTTTTGACACTTGATTGTTAACTGTTTGAAGAGTTTTGATGAAAACTATGTGTTTGAGAGGTACCTCCCTTGGAAAAATGGGCTAATATAGTAGCCTTTTGAGTAGGGAAGCCTATTGAAACTTGATGATGGGCCTAAGAAACTTTGTGTGATCTTTTGTGACATTATGTTTGAAACTGTGTGGATGTTTAATTGAAGTTTTGTTGGCCTTCTTGTGGCCTTCTCTAAAAGATATTTTCTTTTTGATGACTTTGAAGACTGGGAGCCAATTGGTCAAGGTTTGAGTACAAGTCATGTGTTTGTGTTCAAGGGAAGATTCCTTTGTTTGAGACTGATCAAATTGTGTTGGATATTGTGTTCCTCCACCTTGTATTGCATCACTGTGCATTGATCTATGCCTTGACCCTGATGATCCATGCGAATGGCCTAACCTATGACTAGAGGAATGCCTATGATGGGACCTGTGACTCGATGTGTGTCCTAAGGAAGTCAAGCCACCCACACTACTCTGGTTGTGACTCCTGTGGGTGCAACTGCTCCCTTACCCTATCCTTGTCCAACTGGATGATCTAGACAATCTAGGATCCCTCTGATCAGCTGGCATTGCACATTCATATAGAATCCTATACTATCCTTTACTCGTGCTGACTCTAGCCAACTCCCAGGCAACATCTGCAACCAGCCCTACGCATAGACACACAAACTGACTGCACCAACTCTCTGTCTCTCACCACTAGATCTCTGCTTGATCCCTCTCCACCTGAGTTACGTCGAGCTATGCTCATAAGGAATTGATCTCCACTGTGGACTCATCTAACCTCCTTTGCATATCCATAAATCACTGATCTATGGTGGCATCTCTTGGAAATAGTGGCACATTGGCTATCTCTGGATCCCCATCAATCATTCTCTCTTAGAGATATCTCTCTGCCTCATCCATCTCATCCCAAATATCCATGTCCTCTTCATCACCAGTATCCTCCTCAACCCCAATGAATCCCTCCTCTCCTCCTTTGAGCTCAAGGGCCTCTGCTACATGCACCTCCTCCTCCTGCCTGACGTCCTCCTCATGTCTCCCCTCCTCTTGTCTGACCTCCTCCTATCTCCCCTAATGCTCCTATCTCACCTTCTCCTATCTCGATCCCTTATGTCTCTCCTCCTCCTTTTCCACCTCAGGGATAGCATCTAGTGGTGCTCTCTCCAAGCATTGTCTAACTTTCTTGGCTTGTCTCCCTCTGTCACCACTCTCTCCTCCATCATCTCCTCCATCATCCCCTTTTTCATCCCTGCCACCTCTACCACCATCTCCTCGACCTCCATCTCTACCTCTCCCCCCTACCTCTCTAGCCTCCTCATTGTACTCTCGGGATAACAGATCTCTGGTCCACAAGAGTTGGTGCGTTAGGATCCATCAAGGGATTTAGTTTATGAGTCTTCCACCACAAGTCATAATCTAGAGTCATCCTTGGATCGATTTCTCCTCCACTCCATCCCCATTGGCCAATAATCCATCAATCTATTGTGTAAATGACACTGATATAGCAGGCCCCCAACTAGGCTATCATGATGTCCTCACGTACTTTGCTATCCCCATATGTACACCCTGCTACTCACCAAACTATCGAAGGACTCGCTGGGGTAGGTACATCTCTATGATCAACTAGCTCTAAACAGTGCATCTAATCAAATAACTAAATTGTTAGCAAAAGGGAAAGTGATTAGCCTCATTAGCCCATGATGCACAATCTCTAGATGGCCTCTACATGATTTTTTTCATCGTATCAATCCTATGTCTCTAGAATTTGGTCTCTCCAACTTTGGTCTATTGCAAGGCCCTTGCATATAAATATACATATGACATCCCATCTACTAGCTATGGCCTCTAGATTAGTGGTTGAAAGATGGTGATATGCTCCCATGCCCAAATCATAAGTAAGGTCATGCCACAACTAATGTTGATCCCACCCCTATAGGCTACCTCATGTAACTGGTGGTATAACATGCCAAGAAAACAAGGACCCCATGTAAAAACAACTCTATCCCACTGCATCCAGACTCACACATCACCCCATCTGATCTAGAATCCATGTCCCCGATGATATGGAATCAAGACCCTAATAATTAATGTACACATCATGGTGTCCCACCATGGGTAGTGCTCTGCAAGGTACTCCCACTAAATCTCATACCCATCGAAATCAAGGCCTGCACCATCATCTGCCTCATGCAAATTTGTCATGGCCCACATTCCCCATTGAGGATCATAAACCACTCAGTCTCTTCTAATTAAAATATGTAAAATTCAGTACACGTCCTCCAAAGTGATCATCACCTCTCTAGTTGACAAGTGAAAGGAACATGTCTTGGAGTGCCATCTCTCAGCCAGTGTTGTCAGCAGTCCCCTATTAGCCCGAATAATGGGAATATAGGTGATATAATATAACCCAAGTCACATCAGTCATCTCTGATCTTGGTCTATCAACTACTCCCAAAACATGTATGTGGATGGTCTGAACTCTTGCATGTAAATCGATGCTAGTCATTTCTACACATGGAGAAATGAGAGTTAGCACATTCTTGAAAATCATTATTACCTTCTATCTAGCTAAACATGAGCAAAAAGTAAGTCTAAAGCTAAGTCAACCCTAGTCAAAGTCAAATGCATCATGTTGACTTCATTTGTGTTGCAATTTGGCATTTGCATCGTTTCATACAGTAGTTGCATCACACTATGGCACTTGTGTCATTTGGCATCACAAATGCATCATCCTTAGTCAAATGTGTTGTTCCATAATCAAATGTGTCATTGTTAAAAAAAATGTGTCACTCTTCTCTAATATGCATTGCAATATTATGATTGTGTCGCTAAGCTTATCATTTACGTTGCAAGACAACAAATGCATCTCGACTTTTGGCAAATGCATTGCACTAAAATTAAAATCTAACAGACCCTTGGATTTTGTGTCACGACACACCAAATGCATTGAACACAACTTCAAATGTGACTTACGTGAATGCATGTGTCATGACGCATTCACAAAAAATGACAAAATGACAAAGTGGGTTCGAGGTACTTACCGGCCGGTCTGCACCCTTTGGCCATCAAAATGTCCTGATGATGTAGCTGCAGTGCTCTATGACTGGAATCACCATCTTCGATTGCGCTATCCTTGCTTTGAACTCTCCAAATTGGTAAGTGTGAGTGTGAAAATGAATTGACTTTTACCCCATTTTCAACCTATTTATAGGGTCAAAGTGGGATTTTTCAACCTTTTTATTATTGGAAGCTCTTTTGACCACCTTTGACTGGCCCATTGACCACTTAAATATGTCAAAATCTAAAATTTCTCATGCCATTTCTTTTCTGGTCATCAAATTAACTTGTTGGGACACTTTCCAAATTTTTCTATCACTAGGCCAAAATTTGAAAATTTTCTCGAGGGGGCATAGATACTCCATACCTTCACTGGGGCATGTTTCTGAGTGAATTTTCTTTGTCACGATGTGATAGGCTACATTATGACAAAAAGGGGCAAAGTGTAGACACAAAAAAATGACCTAGGCTTGCAAGCTCTATTGTCACTATATTTCTTCTTGACATAATTAAAATATTTATGTCCTTGGTCCACTTTCAACTATTAATTAAATAATTCATAATTATTTAATTAATTCATATCTTTATTCCTCTTGATTATTTAAATAAATAAATTTTATTTATTTATCTAAATATGTGACTAATTGTCTAAAGACTTTCCATAATTAAATAAATTTCATAAAATTTATTTAATTATCCTTGTCCATTAATTCCTCTTGATTATTTAAATAGATAAATTTTATTTATTTATTTATTTAAATACGAAATTAATTCTTAAAAGTCTTCTTATAATTAAATAAATTCTTTAATTTATTTAATTATTGTCCACCTTGGCATTTTCCCCATTTTAAATAAAATTATTTATTTAAATTGGTCCCACTTTCCAATTTTCCTTCTTTTAGTAAATAATTCAAATTAACTATTTACTGTCACATGACCCCACCTTTTGAATTAAATTAATTTTTAATTCAAAACAGCCTTTTTCCTCCAAAAATTAAGTAATTTATAATATTATTTTATTTTCCATCTCTCTTTTTCTGTGCCATTCTTATCTCCTTGTCATACGCATTATCAACCCTTGATTTAATTTTCTCAAATTGAATCTTGTCCACTCATTTCAAATTTAACCTAATATTTCCCTAACCCTAATTGTGGGTTGTCGCATTGAATCTTGTCCATTAATTCTAGGGCATTTGTCAATCTTCAATCTTGGCCATTCATCCAAAATTGCATTTTCTATAAAATGGCAAATTTTCTCCTATTTTGTCATCTCATGCTATCTACATCTCATGCAATCTTGTCTTAGGCACTCTTGACATCTTAACATTTTGGAATTTTGGCATATTTTAGTCATAGTTCATAGTTGCTTACTAGTTGCATAGTATTGCATTTCATCTCAAATCCTTCAACATTTTGCCTTGGTCTTGGCATTGCCACATGTTGCTCACTCAAAATATGAGGGAAAAATTCATATTTCAGCAAATAGAGAAGGTGTAATGGAGGTCAATCATGGAGGTTGAAGACTTAAAGTGTTATCTTTCTTATTTTCATATTATTTCCTCCTTTTTGCTTCATTGTTACTTTGGCTTTTGATTTATTTAGCTACTAATCTGCTAGCCTATATTTTCCCCATAGTTATAGGTTTAAGGAGTTCAAGTCCTTGGTTGAAAACCAAACTAGTAGAAAAAATTAATACTTGAGGATAGATAATAGTGGTGAGTTTTGTTTCATAAAATTTGATTGGTTTTGTAAGGACCATGGGATTGAGACAAAAGAAAAATCCATACACCCCACAACAAAATGGAGTTGCAGAGAGAATGGATAGAATGTTCATGGAGAGGGCTAGGAGTATGTTGAGTGGTGCTAGCCTTGAACAAAAGTTTTGGGTCAAAGTTATAGCTATTGCATGTTACTTGATTAATAGGTATCCTACTTTGGCTCTTGTTGAGAAGAGACCTATTGAGGCATGGTCTGGAAAGAAGCCCTCGATGAGACATCTCAAAGTCTTTGGTTGTAAGGTATATGCTCATGTGTTTGATGTAAAAATATCTAAGTTGGAGAATGAGGAAATGAAGTGTATCTTTATTAGCTATGGTGCTGGTGTGAAAGGGTACAAGCTTTGGGATCCAATTGCATAGAAGGTTATCTATAGTAGAAATGTTATATTCTATGAGTTGAAACATTGCATGGTAGATCTACAACCAAAGAAGGAAGAGAAGAAGGAGGTAGTTCAAATTCCACCCAATCCTGAGAAATCTTGGTGGACTTGGTGATGAGATCTCTAGAAAATTTGACAACTCTAAAGAAGAGTTAGAACCTCAACCTCAGTTGTTGAGGATGTCTACATGAGAAAGGCAACAACCTATTAGATTTGGGTATACTATGTTAAATTCCAGTTGCATTTTTTCTTTGATTACTAACACTGATGAGCCCATGACAGTTAGAGAGGTTATGGGTATGCATGATGCATATTCTTGGATGGAATCCATAAATGAAGAGATGGAGGCATTGAAAAAGAATGTTACATGGGATTTGGTGCCTTTTTGTGAAGGTCAGAAACCCGTTCAATGCAAATGGGTGCTCAATAAGAAGATGGATCCTAATGGTAGTGTTGAGAAGCATAAGGCATAGTTAGTCATAAAGGGATATTCCCAGGTGGATGGAATTGATTATGGGTATTATTTATCTCCTATTGCTAAGTTGACACCCATTCGATTCTTTTTATCACTTGCTACAACTTATGAATTTGAATTTAAGAAAATGGATGTGAAGACAAATTTCCTTCATGGTGATTTGGAGGAGGAAATTTACATGTCACAACCAATGCATTTCATTAAAAGGAAAAGAGAATATGGTATACAAGTTGAAAAAATATCTATATGGTCTAAAGTAGTCTCCTAGGATGTGGTCAGAAGTTTGAAACCTATGTGTTGGCCTTGGGATATCTAAGATCCAAATCTAACCATTGTGTCTATTACAAGGCTAAAAATGGTTGCTTTCTCATTATTGTCTTGTATGTGGATGATATGTTGTTTATTAGGAATGGAAAAAAACATGATTTTAGATTTGAAGTCCCAGTTGTCAGCACAATTTGAGAAGAAATATTTGGGTGCAATGAGGTATATTCTAGGGATTGAGATAAGAAGAAATAGATCTAACAAAAAGCTTTGGTTAAGCCAGAGAAAGTATGTGAACTCTAGGTTGGAGAGATTTAGCATGATTACTTGTAGAAAATTTTTCCTATTATGTAGGGGACAAAGCTTTCTATGGAGGTTTATCCAAAATATCCTACTAAGATGGAGGACATGACCAAAGTTCCTTATGTGATCTTTGTTGGCATCTTGATGTATGCTATGGTCTGTACAAAGCTAGACATTTCCCAAGCAGTGGGAGTCCTTAGCCAGTTTATGGTTAATCTTGTATAGGTGCACTGGGATGTGGTTAAGAGCATGTTTAGGTACTTGCAAGGTAGTTTCAAGTATTACCTATGTTTTCATGGTATACATACTAGACCTTGACATTCAATGAGCATTCGTGGATATGTGGATTCTAATTGGGTGAGTGACAATGACAACAAGAGATCCACTAGTGGATATGTTTTCACTATGTTTGGTGGTGTTATTGGTTGGATGAGTAAGCAACAGGTTGTAGTCACTTTTTCCAATACTAAAGTTGATTATATGGAAGCTACTCTTGCTTGTAAGGAGGCCATTTGGCTTAAGATAATGTGTTTATATATTGGTTTTGATGCAGGGAAGATTATTATCTATTGTCACAACTAGAGTGCTATTTGTTTAGCAAAAAATCCTACTTTCCATGCCAGAATAAAGAACATTGATGCATAGTTTCATTTTTTCATGATATGGTGGAATATAGAAAAGTTAACATGGAAAAGGTGGACACTTTGGTGAATGTTTTAGAAGCACTAACAAAGCTAGTGAGCATAGATAATTTCAGATGGTGTGTTGGTTCTATGGACCTTGCAACCTAAGTAGTGATACAATAA
Organism: Sequoia sempervirens; assembly: GCA_007258455.2. NCBI lineage: Eukaryota > Viridiplantae > Streptophyta > Pinopsida > Cupressales > Cupressaceae > Sequoia > Sequoia sempervirens. The sequence goes on along the minus strand of VDFB02379711.1, from coordinate 172,254,433 downwards.
CTCCTAAAGGTCTTCGAAAAGTGGGAAAATGTTGGGATTAAGGTGTCTAAATCTTAGTGAGTCTCATGATTAATTAATTAATTATTTTCCCCTAATTTTTTGAATTTATTCATTAAATTTAATAATATTTGTTTCCATATTGCTAAGTTACTTTATGGGACCTAGCAAGGAGTTGGAATCCTACATGCAAGGTATGGAAAGGAAAATTATGACACATGTCACATGTGCATTTCATTGGGAAGGAATCAAGTATTAAACCCTCTAAATTAGGTACCATGTTGACATTTGGAAATGTATTTTGGAAATAAGTATTGGCAAGGTCCACTTGTGTGCAAGTTTATCTCTTTAGAAAAGCAAAGACAAGGAAGGGTGATGCTTGTCACTATAGGGAACATTTGAGAATTATAAATTGTAAAAACCTCAAGGAGGAGTGCCCTTATTCCATGTGGCATGTATTTGAATTTTTGACTAAATCTTGAAGAGGAATATTGCTAAATGAAGACTAAGTTGTCTCTTAGAGTGACTTGGAGTTGTTAGTGAGTTCCATTTTGGTAGAAAATATAATTTTCTTTATGGGGCACCTAGTATGTGAAGTTGCTTGATTTTTAGAGCTACAAGCTTTGCGCGTGCTTGCATGTTGTTGCATGTTGATGCATGTACATGCATGTTTGATAGGTTGCTGATTGGATCAGTCGAGACTCATGCATGTTGTTGATTTTCTATTTGCATGCATGCAGAAACTGGGAGATTGAAACATGGAAAAAATAAACACCCTTGTATGAGAAGAATATATTTATGCCTTAGCGCATTTGTTATTATAATGTGATTGTAATATATGTACATTGTTATGCTGTTGGAATCACTCTAGATTTGTATCACAATGAAACTGCACTTACAAGATAATAAACTTTGCACATTGTATGTAATTGCCATATTACAGTAATACACTTGATTTGTGCTTTGGTGTGTGGGATTTTTCCTGAAAGGGTTTTCCCATGTAAATTTTGTGTTATGTATTTTATTGCTTAAAGGAAAAAATAATTGAATGTATGTGTGATCTTAAAGATTAACTGTGAAATTATAAGGATTTGAAACAAAGTTTTGCAACCTCTTCCCTAATTGATTTGTATTAGGGAAGTGTTTCTGCACTTGGATTTCCTTTCAACATGCACATTAATTTCTCATAATTTAATCCCAATTATTAATATCTCTAGGGAAGAGCCCAAATACTATGTCATGTTGATGAATTTTGACATTAGTATGAGTATTGTGAGGGTTGTCAATATTTAAGCCCCTAATGATATTCCTAAAGAGTATTCTCATGGTATTGGCTAATTGATAATTTGTCATTTTCAACTAGCTAATTTAGAAAAAAATTAATATGGAAGAGTCTCTCAAAGATAAATTTGGTATGTTGTTAATGTTGGAAGATTGGTTTGTCATTGAGAAGATTGGTGGATGTATGGTAGATGATGTTACTATGGTGTTGTCATTGATGCCAACATTGTAGTGATGTCAACATTGATAGTTTATGTCTAATGAGCATGATCAAATGTAGTGATGGCAACCCATTATATCGATACGGTTTTGTTGGTCCATTTTGATGCCAAAAATTGGTAAGGTAACAAACCTTTATGGGAAACTCAATTAATGTGGGGACCAATTATGCTAAACTGAGTGACCTCCAGATTTTTAATGAAGTTGACTTCTTCTATAATTAGGGTTTTGGAATGGGAAAAGGACGAAGATATCAAAAATAAGATTCTAACTAAGGCGATGCACCAAGGAGTAGATATAGGCACGATAAATCTACCTTTTAAGATTTTATTTAAGGGTCTGATCAACAATATTCTATGTCCTAAAATTACAGAAATTAAAGATAGAAGCCTGAATAATTCATTCAATGACAAAATAATTTTCATGCACATTCATTGAAAAGAGGAGTCAAGGACATGATCAAAACCAACAAAATTGCATTAAAATCATAAAAGTTCTACAAATAACTATTCAAAACAATAATGAAATAGTATAAAGTTTATCAAATAGCTTAAGAAAATAGAAAGGCCGAATAATGGCATGTTGGAAAAACAAGGACAAACAATTGAGAGGGGGGGTGAATTAGTTGTCACAAAAACTTAAACTTTTCAAACTTAACTTAACTCTAATCTCAGATCTGATGAATAAGAAATTAACCACAAGAAATTAACACATCAGTTAGGCAAAGAACACCAATATTTTTTATGTGGAAAACCTTTTAGGGGAAAAACCACAGTGGATGTTAGTCCACAAGATTATACTCTGCTAAAAGTATAATGAGAAATAATAAGGGTAATGAACATGCATTTAGGCACACTTCCTAGAGCTCACTGCTCAATTACAAAAAGGGATCACTGCCCAGCAGGATAAGATTAAAAATATGGAGGGTATGAATTGAGAAAATAGCTTCTACTCAAGCTTGATTATAGTTCCAATTAATCTCAAAACTTCTTCACACTTCACACAATTTTCTTCACACTCTACTCTACAATTGAATGATATTTGCATATAAACACATAGGAGCACATGAAGCATACTTTCCACCGATGACACAATTGTTCTTATATATCCGCTACAGGAGATGTCATCACAACATGGTCAGCTAAGAAAAATAAATTATATTTGCAATGTCGGCCCATATTAATAACTAAATTCTTAATGCAAACCCACCAAGGTTAGCCACAACATAGTGGAGACCCAAATTAACATCTCCAACATAAAAATAATTTAATTAATTTCACCTAGAACATCACAACACACTATCATTAACATTTCGGCTAGGAACATGAAAAACCAAACATGCACAAGAAAAGATCTTCAATCACGAGCTCACCAGATCAAGTGGACATACCACAAAGATAGATAATGAACTAGAGACATCTGAGAACACCAAGAAATAATAAAGAAGCATCCGAAACAACTTAGATAACCAAAATCATACAATCTTCACTCAGGAACACTAAGAGAGACAACAAAATATTGTCAAACCACAACTCACACAAAAATTCATGCAGAAATTTGAAACTTTCAGTAGATGATCTAGAAATACTCAACAATAAACCCTTTAATCCACATTAGCTAATATTTAATGTACAAAACATAATGCCTTCATGACCTGCATAGTTCCACTGGGAACCTGGAACACTTTTTCTTATAATTTTCTCAAAATCCTTGACATATACAACAATTGATACACCAAATTCTAATAGTGTTGACATTAATGACAACCACATATCATCAACATATCCATAGCATCCAAAAATATCCCAACAATCTCCCCCTTTGGCATTGATGGCAAGACATGATGTGAAAAAATACCATCAACCCAACACATTGACTTCTTCTGCATTTCTCTCAATTGAGCTTCTCTCCACATAGATTTTTCACATTACTCTTCTCCCCCTTTGACATTAATGGAAAAGGTAACCATGACCTTTCCATACACATGCTCAGAACCACATATCTGCACATTTGACTACTCCCCCTGAGTAGCAACCAAGGAAACATCAATCTAGATCATAATATAGTGATGAGGCTCACAAATTGATGCAAGTAAATGCATCATTTAGTTCTTATCAGGAGGGGAAATTACCTTAGCATTCCTCTGAGATACTCAAAAGTATCGTTCAAAAATGTCTTAGTAAATATATTTACAATCTATTCTTTGGTAGGAACATACTCCAATCTGACTTCTTTTTCATTCACTTTTTTCCTCAGGAAGTGAAACTTGATTGATATATGTTTAGTCATAGAGTGCAACACTAGATTCCTTGATATATTTATTGCACTTGAGTTGTCCTAGTATATGGAAATAGGCTCTTCATATATCACCCTGATATCTCTCAACATCTATTTCATCCATATTACTTGAGTACAATTGTTTACAACAACAATATATTCTACTTCAGTAGTAGATAGAGAAATGGAACTCTACTTTTTGCTCAACCATGACACCAGCTTCTTCCCTAGGAAGAAAGCACCACCATTAGTACTTTTTCTATCATCCACATCACCAACCCAATCAACATTAGTGTATGCACACAAAGTGAGATCATCATACTTTGGATACCAAATTCCAAAGTCAATTTTTCCTTTCAGATATCTAAAGATTCTTTTGACAACAGTCGCATGTGATTCTTTTGGATCAGTTTGAAATCTAGCAACCATACATACATCATTCATAATTTCTAGTCTAATCTGATTCAAGTAGAGCAATCCATTGATCATTGAACTATACCTAGTTTGATTTTCCTTTTGAGAGTCATTAGTCTGTGTCAACTTACATCTAGTCACCATAGGGGTACCGACAGGTTTTGAATCATCCATGCCAAACTTCTTCAACAGTTCTCTCACATATTTGGACTAAGATATGAAAATCCCTTGGTCCAACTGAGTAATTTGAAATCCCAGAAAGAACTTCATTTCACCAATCATGCTCATCTCAAATTCACTCTTCATCTCATCAGAAAAATTCATACATAGATTATCATCTCCTCCAAAAATGATGTCATCAACAAAGAATTCTATGATTAACTCCTTATCATGATCTAATTTAAAGTATAAGTTACTATCAGTAGTACCTTTAGTGAATCTGATCTTTAGTAGGTATTTTTCCAATCTAGCGTACCAGGCTTTGGGGGCTTGTTTAAGTACATATAGAGCTTTCTTTAACCTGCAAACCATATCTCCTTTGTCTATTAGCCGAAATCCATCCGGCCATTCAATGTACACTTCTTCTAGTTCTCCATTTAGAAATGTAGACTTTGCATCCATTCGATAGACTTTATAGTTTTTGTATGCAACATAAGCAAGAAAAATCTCACAACTTCAATTCTAGCAACATGAGCAAAGGTTTCTTCACAATCAATACCTTCCATTTGAGAGTACCCTTTACATACCATTCTTGCTTTATTTTGGACCATTTCACCTTCTTCATTCAGCTTATTTTTGAATACCCACTTAGTACCAATCACATTCTTGTCTTTGGGCCTAGGAACCAGTAGCCATGTGTCATTCTTCTCAATATGTGTCAGCTCTTCCTTCATAGCTTCCAGCCAGTGTTCATCTTGATAGGCTTCAGTAACACTCTTAGGTTCAACCTTGGAAATCAGACAATATTCTTTTGCAATTTTTCTTCTAGTTTTCACTCCTTTACTCTTATCTCCTATGATTTGACTTTTAGAGTGATTCATGTTTACATACCTTGGAGTCTTGGGACTTTATCAAACCTCTATGTCTTTTGTACTTTCTTCTACACTTGCACTTGTCTGTGCTTCCTGATTGACTTGATTTACCAGAACAACTTGTGGTTACTTCACCAGAACATATGGAATAATCTAAAGTAGATTCAGTGTGTGAGTGTTCTTCCCATTATTTTTTTTCTTCATCTAAATCATAGCTATATTATCTAGATGATTTTACAGACTCCTTATCAACTCTAACATTTGCACTCTCAACAATATTTCTCAGTCTTTTGTTATACCACCGATACATATAATACCCATCACTCTCTCATTTAATTTCTGTATAAAAGAAGTGATATTTTCATCTTCTCCCATCTTCAAATTCTCATATTTACCTTTCAAGATCTATAGCTTATCCATCTTCACCTATGCATCACCTTCATACAAAGTTTCCAGTTTTGTCCAAATCACTTGAGCTGTCTGTAGATCTAACACATTAGCCATCTCCAAATATGTCAGAGCACTCAACAAAGCTTCAATAGCCCTAACATTGTTTTTAGCATCTTTGATTTCATCAGCAGAAGAGGGACCATTCCTAGGAATAACATATGGATCTTCTGTAATCTTCCAGTAGGCTTCAACAATACATCTTAGGTGACATCACATCCTGAATTTCCATAGTGAGTAGTTGGTGCCATCAAATCTAGGATTGTCCTTCTTGAATGTTTCCAGCTCAGATCACCTCAAGCTATTAAAATTATTTAGAGGAACTCGCTCTAATACCAATTGTTGGAAAAACAAGGACATACAAATGAGAGGGGGGTGAATCAATTGTCACAAAAACTTAAACTTTTCAAACTTAACTTCACTCTAATCTCAAATCTGATGAATAAGAAATTAACCACAAGCAATTAAAACATTAGAGAGACAAAGAACACCAATATTTTTTATGTGGAAACCTTGTTAGGGGAAAAACCATGATGGATGTTAGTCCACAAGATTATACTCTACTAAAAGTATAATGAGAAATAATAAGGGGAATGCACATGCATTCAAGCACACTGCCTAGAGCTCACTATTCAATAACAAAAGGGACTCACTTCCCAATAGGATAGGATTAAAATTACAGAGGGTATGAACTGATAAAATAGCTTCTACTCAAGCCTAATTACAGTTCCAATTAATCTCAACACTTCTTCACACTTCACACAATCTTCTTCACACTCTGCTCTGCAATCAAATGATATTCACATATACACACATAGGAGCACACGAAGCATACTTTCCACTGATGACACAATCATTCTTATATATCAACTATAAGATATTTCATCACAACATGGTTGGCCAAGAAAAATAGATTATATTTGCAATGTCGGCCTAGATTAACAACTAAATTCTTAATGCAAACCCACCAAGGTCAGCCACAACATAGTGGAGACCCAAATTAACATCTACAACATGAAAATACTTTAATTAATTTCACCTCAAATATCCACAACAAACTATCATTAACATGTTGGCTAGGAACATGAAAAATTGAACATGCGCAAGAAAACATCTTCAATCATGAACTCACTAGATCAAGTGGATGTACCACAAAGATAGAGAATGAACCAGATACATTTGAGAACACCAAGAAATAATAGAGAAGCATTTGCAACAACTTAGATAACCATAATCATACAATATTCATTCAACAACACTGACATAGACAACATAAATATTGTCAGACCACAACTCACACAAAACTTCACGCAAACCTTGGAAACTTCCAGTATATGATCTAGACATACTAAAAAATAAACCATTTAATCCAAATTAGCTAATCTTTAATGTACAAAACATAATGCCTTCATGACCTACACAGTTCCACTGGGAACCTGAAACACTTTTTCTTATAATTTTCTCAAAATCCTCGACATATACAACAATTGATACACAAAATGCTAATAGTGTTCACATCAATGGAAACCACATATTAGCAACACATCCATAGCATCCAAAAATCTCCCAACATGTCACAATCTATGAGTTCTTTTGCAATAATCTCAAAAATAGTAAAAAGGCCTAGTGTCTCTAAAAAATTTCTCTTTGGAACCCATTTTCTAAAGCAAGGAGTAGTATATATATTCAACAATAGCACCACCTAGTAGGTGTAACAGAAAAGATTCAGTATCCTGAGCAATGATGTAGCAACAATGATTCCCCTCGGCTGTTGTAAGAAAAAAGATTCAAGCCATAGCACGTAGTCACTCTCTAGCCAGATGCATCCCTTATGAATGATGGCAATGGTCCTATCATACCCTGTGTAGACAAGTGTTGCCTCCCTATGGAGGTAGTTAGAACACACATCAACATATCACAGCTTGGTGTTCACTCCATTCTTTCCCTTCAATGAATTCCTCGTAAAGGAGACAGATGGAAGCATGGCACAACCCGTAGTTCATTCCTTCCCCTCCTCATTGAAATCTTGCACTAGGAAGACACATGGAAGTGTCATTTTTCCCATCGGCATCAACTGTGGGGTCCGCTGAAGTAATTGCGAGGTGAAGGCTACGTGGCTCACGAATGGGGTTTGACTCAAAAGTGAAGAGAAACAGCCTTTGAATTCCCATTCAGTTGATGCATGGAAGGATGGTGGGGGTTGGTTCAAAAGTGAAGGGAAGAATCGCTTTGGAGAGTGCTAGATAGACACGTGGAGGAAGCCGACAATGCTCATAAAAAAGGGGACAATGATGTTCAAAAATTGAGGCCCTGGCTGATACTTAGCAAAAATGAAACCCAAAAGGAGCTCGATGAATTTCGTATTCACAACTTTTGGTGAGTAGCAGGGGTGTTTCACTTGAGGAAGGAGGAACCCAAAATTTTCTCTAGCTTGTAGACCAGAGCCCCATCTATAGGGCGATGGAGTTAGAGTTTAGAAAGATCTTCCTACAAAGGCAAAAAGTCAGCCTTGGATGGTCTTGATATGTTGCACAGATTCTCTTGCACTCCACTTAGGTCAAACATTTCTTTATAAGGTAGCACCATAGGTAAACCAACCCCAGACTCACATAAGAAGAGTAGCCATGCAATCAAATGAATGACACCTTTGATATCTGCTGTAGTAGGAGGTTGGCTAAAACTCTGGAAAGTAGTTGGGTCCTACTCCTCTTCAATCTTCACCACAATTTGCTCAGCTATGGCAACTGACTCATCTTCAAGAAATAGAGATGGCATACCCATCTCAGTTAGCTGGGAGAAATTTTCTTGCATGCTATCCATAGTCTAGTTAAAAGTAGCTGCACATGCATTAGCACGAAGGATGGCTGAGTGGCAGTGGATGAATTTGTTTGCCATCTTGGCAGTAGCCTTTTGATCCTTGATCCCTTTGGTAATTCTTCATCAAATACCATGTATAGCTTACTTAGCAAACCTTTCACCTCAAGAAAATTTTCCTCGATGAACTGCGAGACTTGCTCAATTGTTCCACGAGTCTCCCTACTCAATTTTGTTGCCATTGACATGAATCAAAGCATTGGCTATAGTGTCAGGTAGAAGGCCTTGACCTTTTCCTAGAATGAAATATATAGCTATTGAGCCATTGGACTGAGGTTTGGCTGAGTAGTGGGGGCCTGGGGAACACTCTTTAGAAGGGAAATTTCTACATCCTTTGAGCTGACATCCTATATTAATTCCATAATTATTCTTTTTGTAGATGCAAGTTGTTCCTCAATATTACTTAGCTCTTTGGACAAGTTTTTCTTGGCCCAACTCTTGTTTGTTGACTCTGTTTCAAGAGAAAGCTTTGTCTCCTAAAGCTCCTTTTCCAATTTCTCCTTTTGGGCCCCAAAGTCTACCTCCTTCTCTTGCATCTTTTGCTTGAATTGAGCATGTTGCTGTTCAAACTCTTTATATTTTTGTTGCATCGCCTGCTCTACCAAAGTTAAGTAGTTCTGATAGTCTTGGTTCTTCTTCTGTAGCACATCATCCAGGGTGGGGTCAACAGATTAGAACTTTGCAAGTTCCTCCCATAGTCTATTATGCTCTATTTTTGTTGCTTGCACTTTTTCCGATAAGCATGCAACATCTTCTTCCATCACCTTTTCCTTTGCTTGCAGGAACTCAACTCTATCCTTCACAAGTTTAAACTCCTCTTCTTTCTTCTTTAATTGGTGACCAGACTTGAGAAAGTCTATGGTCATCACCCACTACATTTCTTCCATGAGCTCAACCTTGTCTTGTGGTCAAGCTTCTCTCAGATCAAGTCCCATGGCATACATGTTGTAATCATCCAGAAACATATCTCCTTTTGGTTTAACAATGTTCAGGTACATGGTGGAGAAGTTCAAAATTTCCTATGGTTCATTGTAAATAGTATACACCTTCTTCTATGCCAACTTCTTGTGATCCTTAGCCCTTTTCTTTTGCATTCTAAGAGTCCATGCTTCCTTTGTAGCATCACCCTATGTTATGAATTGGGCCGACGATTGAACTAGCCCACTTGTGAAAGGTGCACTAGGAGGCATGACAAAAGGGAATGTAAGGGTGGTGGCCTAGGCTATTTTCCTCTTAGGGAGATTAACAATTTATGGGGAGAAATTGAGAATTTTCGAAAGTTCAATTTGTGAACCGACAAGAGGGCTCATCAAGTTTTGCAGAGATGGAGTAGTCATTGCAGAGTCCATTTTTTGGGTAGACTGGGTCAGACCCAAGGAAATAGTAGCAATAAGGGTACCAATGGTGTTCAAGTTTGTAGAATGAGAGGTGAGAGCATATTGGGCAGCGACAGAAGAGTAAGGGTCCATGGAGTTGTCAAGATAAATGGCCCCATATGGGAGTATTGGGAGAAACCTTCCATGACCATTATGGCAGAGGTAGAAAAGGCAGGGCCTACACTTGTAGTGATGGGTTCCACAAAGATAATAAGGGCTACTAAATATTGTGAAGTTAGAGAAGGATTGAATGTTACATGTTGATTAGATGATCATGGCTCCTAGCTTGCCACAGCCTCCTGGCTTGCTACAGGTGCTTGCGAACTTTCCCTAGCAATTTCTTATGTGTGCTACTATTTGGTGGGCAGGGAGTCCACCACCTCTATAGTTTCTGATTGTTGCTGAGTCATTCTCGTTCTTGTGGCAATCCAGCTGAGTGTCTGCAAAGCTCTTGATAGGTTCAACCTTAAATTTGAAACAACCTGGCTAGGTTGCTTCGTTGCCTTTCTCTTTTGTTGAGCAAAGGCTGACAACACTTTTGATTCTTGCTTCGTTCCTTTCTTGGTAAGCTCTTTAGACTCCTCATTAGAGTCATCATCCTTGTCAGTGCTTGGGTCAAAATCCAGATGCTCATCATCCCAGAGCTTATCAAATTGGTCATCCAACTTGACACTTCCATATGGGGCATCAAGTTGTTTGGTTTCTTGGTGGTACAACTAGAAAGCTCTAATTCTTTGCACTCTCCATTCTTCCTCTTGTCGTAAGTTGTTGTATAGGGTGGCTCCCATTTTTTGCTTCTCATCATACACTGCCATGGGGAACTAAAAATTGTGCCATGGAGGCCTACGTTCACCAATAGGAATGTGGATCAAATCAATAGTAGATCATCAAGGTCTTTCAGTGGGTTCCTCCTTTTTTCCTAGTAAGGTCATGGGTTGTGTGTTACTTTGAAAAATTCATTTGGTGTGTCATCTTTGGGGTTGTAATACCATTAATCACAAATCATTACCAACCAAAGATGATCCAACTTATCTTCCAGCAAATCATATGTCTGTTTCTTGTCCATGACCACTATTTTGAAGGTTTATGGGTAGTTGAAGATTCCCCTCTTTTTGGCCTTCCTTTTGATGATGTTTTCTACATAGCAACAACTCAGACATAATATAATATCCTATCTCTCTTGAAAGGTAAATCTCTATTAGCAAGCCTCAAGAGATAACCCCAAGGTCTCTAATGTTAGGTCTTGATAATGCATAAACAACTCAGTAATAAATGTGAAAATGTTGGTAATCACAAAGGGACCTTACTACAAGCAAATACTAAATCTTGAATTTATCAGATCTAGCAATGAAATGATACTTCAATCCTAAATCTAACTCAAATGATAAAGAAATAACAAAATATTAGATTTTCAAAGAGATATCTAAGATTAAAACTACTCCTAAGATTAACAATGCAAATGATGAAATACTTGAAATGGACCAAACCCTCATAAACTAATTCCTGCTTGACCAAGATAAATCTACAATCTCACAGAAATAGTGCAATCTTCTAAGGCATTAAATATTTTTAGATCATGAACATTCATCCAAGACAACCCAATTACAATTGAAATGAATAAATCCTCACAATTGAACTAAGCACAATGAATATAAAGGTCCAGGCTAACTTTGCAAAGCAACTAACAATTAGCTAGTTACAAAAAGTATGGACCAGGGACTGTTGCAAACACTTCAAGCATTAAATCATAAACACCATTGAATCATATCTAAATCTAAATCTAACATATATCTAATACCCTTGAGAAATTTGAAAGATAGAATCATAAGAACCATGCAAGATAAATCAACACAAAAGAGATCACTAGAAAATCACAATGTCTTCAATTGTATTGAATCACCGAATTACAACAACAATTCCAATGTTCTGTTACAACACTTGCTCATAAATTGACTAACTTCTAACTTTGCTCTACTACCTAATTCACTTTTGTATCAACTATCTCTATTTGTGTATCTATTCTATATCTTACAAATGAGGCAAAATGCCCAATTTATAGGAGTCCCCAAAGAATATTGGCCCAACCAAGGATTTACAATAATAAAATAGCCACAAAAAAGTCAGCCTCAACTAATGTTTACAATAATAAATGGCCATAAAATAGGTCAGCCCAAGGAGAATTCAAAATTAGATAAAATAGGAATTCAATATATGAACTCAATCGAAGTCAGCCAAGGGATCTTTAATACAATTCAAACCAAGGCAAGGAAAATAAGAGGGAAATACAAAATTTGATGCAGCCTTGCATTAAATACCCTCTCCAGCTTGAGTGCACCTCACCAAGTCGGCCAAGGGGGAGTAACCGGTATTTGAATTTCCTTCATAGATTAAACTTCATCCCCTAAGCGCTTAGTGACCACCTCCCAAATTGAACTTAAGGGACTGATAAAATCTATATTGGAAATGCAAGTAGCTGCATCATCAAACTCAGATCAACAACTGGGAAGTATACATTTTGCCACCACTCCTTTAGTTGCTACCAAGCTAAAATCAGCCTGCACTCAACAAAAATGCCATTAATATCCATTATGAAGATCAATACTAACTCATTATCGGTAATGCATTCATCATTCAAATAAGTTTACAAAAAAATCAAAATCAACCTAGAAATAACATTAAAGCGCAATCAACACAACTCGAGATTTCAAGCCAACCACAAAATCTAGGCTAGGAAGGAAATTACGAAAAAATCTGGACTAGGCAGATTCTAGTGAAAAAAGATGAAATTAACAATAGATCATTAAAATGAACAAAGAATGCATAATCACTATGTAATTTATCAGTTAAAATCATGGAATAACAAGTATTTAACATGAAAGTCATCCAATTCAACCAAATTCCAAGTTTCACCAAGCTTCCCAGAAAATCCAAAAAAGTTTGGCCAGATCGGATTTCCGTGAAAATGACAACACTGCATGAATTCTGGGGAAACGAGGGGAAGAAGGAGAAACTGGGAAAATACGACCAAACAAGAAAATCCTGAAGTTGGCATAAAACTTGAATATCCGTAATCTAACACAATCCCACTCAAATTGATCGAAGATCATAAATTTGAGGACCTTGGGCACGAAACAAGCTTAACCTGAACCTCCTAAGGATCTTCTTTGAAATGTAGGTTCATTCGAAAGAAAATTAAGATGAAATGGTGATTCCCTAGGAATGAAACCCTAAATTTTAACCATGAACACACAAAGAAAGCCCGAGACATAGAAATTCAAACTCTAAGTAAGCAAATCAATGAATCCAAATGCTCAAATCACCAAATCCCAAATGAAAAAGCAATACACAATGAAAGATGAGAGAAAATGGTGCAAAAGTTGACCATACCAAGGTGCACCAAACCAGAGAAGTTTGGAAACCCGACGAGACAAGGGACTTCCAAAAAAATCTAGCCCATGTGGAATTCTGTGAAGGCCCAAAAATCCCGAACAACAGCATTGAAACTAGAGTTTGAAAGAAATCTGGGAAAATCCGGACGGCGCGGAAAATCCTGAACTAGTGTAAAAATCCGAACAACACCCAAAACTTAAGATTTTCAACATGTAACTTGGGAAAAATACTTGGGCAAGCAAGATAAACATATTGAGCACATACCAAGGAAAGGCCAATCCCCAAAATCTAAGAGCCAAAACAACAAGAGCGGAAGAAAAAGAGGGTCCCTGCTTTCAGCAAGGTGTGTGTGCAAAAACTACACAACAAATGGTGACTCTACTTGGGAAATGCTCTAGAGCATTTGATGATGGACAAGAATCTCTGGTTTCAATCCCACTATTAGACAAACAAATCAAAATGCAAGATTAAAGAATTAGAACCAAGGGTAGAATGAACCTTCCGTAGACTGAAAATCCAAGTGTGTGCACATGAGTTCATTTCCCTCCTTGAGCTACTGCAGAAACCAAGTTTAGTCAGGGTAGGATACGTAAGGATTCTAACTTCAAAAGCAACCTAGATAGAGCCTTGCTGCCAATCAGGCATCCATAGCCCCAACAAGGTTATCATTGTGACTCTCCCAAGCATAGCTCTACTGCTAGCCAGGCGTCCATAACCCTGGTAGAGATATTCGGATACCCCTGATAAGTTGAATTTATTCTTTTGATTTTTGATATTTTCTGTTTTCTTCTTTCGATATTATTTTCTTTTCACTTTTTCAATTCAACCTATGAATAATGAAGTCCACATTCAGGGATGAGAACCATAGTGGAACTGAAGCAAAAATAAGATTTTTCACCTAACAAGACCTCACAAGGACCCTACAACAACTTCAGGATTTTTAAAATGTATAAGATGTATAAGATTTTAGAATACTTAAAATTTGAATCAAACCAGTGACCCATCTGCTTTAAATCAAACATTTAGACTGCATGATGATAACAAAGACCTCAACCATCCATTCAAGACATAGGATTAAAGTTCATCAAGAAAATACTCAGAATAGTCCCAGAAAAAAGAATATTTGCTATGCAAATGCAACACATCCAGATGAAAAATAAGAAAACCTCCAAACCAAAAGCAGAGCAAAAACACACAAAACCAAAAGCAAACCTACACAAACCAAAACAAAGAAAGCTAAGCAAAAAAGGAAGCCTACTCTAACCAAAGCAAAGCAAAGCGAAACAAAAAAGAAAACCTACTCTAATTATGTACAAGACAAGAGCTAAAAACAACTCAAGACTAGAAATAATGCTTCAAATACTACCCATTGATAGGCAGTGGGATATCCTCGCCAGTGTGATTTTTCAAATGGAAAGAATTATCTCCCAGGATCTCTAAAATCTGGTAAGGGCCAAGCCAAAGTTTTTCAAATTTACCATGCCCCCCTTACGATGATGGGGTTTATCCTAGTAGAGAACCAAGTCAGAAATCTGAAAGGCTTTTACCTTGGATTTTTTATCAAATCACCTTTTGACTACACCCTGATGTTTAGCAAAGTTCTCTAAGGCTTCATCTCTTCTTTCTTCAAGGTGTAACAACTCCTATAGGCGGGCCTCATGCCTGTTCTCTTCATCATAATATTCATTAATGAACTGTAAAGTAGGGATTCTTAATTGAATTGGAAATATAGGCTTCTTTCCATACACAAGATGATAAGGGGAGGTCCCTATGGAAGTCTTATGTCTTGTATGATATGCCTGTAGAGAAAATCTAATTTGAGTGTGTCAATCCTTGGGATTCTTCTCTAATAGCTTATGGATGACTATTAAGAGGTTTTTATTGGAAGACTCACCCAACTCATTACCCTGTGGATAGTAATTAGATGCAAATTTTATTATAATCCCATGATTAAAGGCTAATTAGAAATTTTCAATGATGCAAATGTAGGACCATTATCACAAACCAAAGATAAAGGGCATCCAAAGCGATTGATAATACCAGATTCAATGAAGTTAATTACCACTTCAGAAGTACACTGTTTACATGCAAGAGCTTCATTCCATCATGTAAAGTAATTAGTAACAGTGAGAATATATCGGTGACCTACAAAAGAAGGTGGATTGATGGGACCTATGAAGTCCATCCCCCACTGTGCAAAAGGTTTTACCTCAAAGACCGGTTGAAGTGGAAGAGCTGCATACTTTTCTCTGGTTGCCACAGTCTGACATATTTGGTAAGTTCTGACATGGTTGTGTGTGTCCTTGAATAGTGTAGGCCAATAATAACCAGCCCTCAAAATATGATTTGCAGTGGCATGTGCAGACCCATGGCCAATACCATATCTATCATGAAATTCCAACATGACTCTCTCAGCTTCTTGTCTTCCTAAGCACCTCAGGTAGATACCTTCATGATTTTTCTTATATAGAACAACTCCCTTCAGCATGAAACTGTCACTCTTCAAACGTAATCCCCTTCTCTGTATTGCATTTAGATGGTCAGGACACCTTTGAGTTAGGAGATAATGAACAATATCGTCATACTATTCTATAGGGGAAACATCTTCTAGATTGTAATGCTGAGCTGCAAGATCAGGGGCTATCTCTGCTTTGTCCTTGTAAGTCCTTTGCCTCTCACTAGCTTCATGGGTTAGATTTCAATATCATACTCTTATAACATAGTTACCCACTTAGATCTATGCTCTCCTATCTCATTCTGCATCAACAACAACTTGACTACAGGATCAGGAACTATTGTAAACACTTTATTTCTGAGAATATAATGTCTAAATTTCTTCACAGCTTTGACCAAGGCATAGGCCTACTTTTCCACACTTGGGTACCTTAGTTCAACATCTTTCAATGGTGCACTCATGAATCCTATGGGATGTTCATTTCCCTAGTCAGACTTTTGAGTCAACATAGCAGCACAAAAGTGATCAAAGGAAAACAAATATATATAGAATGGCTTAGCATAGTCTAAACTCACTAAAATTGGAGCTTCAGCAATAGCCCTCTTTATCTTTGCAAATGCTTCCTTGGATTTTGCACTCCTTTCAACTTTGGCTTCCTACTTCAACATTGCATTCAATGGCTTGACAATTTCTACAAATCTAGTGATGAACTTCCTTACAAAGTTGATCTTGCCAAAGAATGACTTCATTTCTTTCTTGCTAGTAGGTGGCGGGATCTTGATTATATCTTCCACTCATTTTCAATCAATGGAAATTCCTTTCTCAGAGATAACATGTCCAAACAACTTTACCTCTGTAACTCCAAAGATGCATTTCTTTGGATTGAGAGATATATTGAATTCCTTGCACTTCTGGAACACCTTACAAAAATATGCTATATGATCGCTCTCTTCTTTGAAAAGACTATTATATCATCCATATAAATGATTATGCACTTGCCAATTATGTCTTTAAATGTAATGTCCATGGCCCTTTGAACTGTAGCTCCAACATTAATCAAACCGAAGGGAATTCTTCTTTAGGAAAAAGTGCCCCACTTGGTGGTGAAAGTAGTCTTATGCCTATCCTCATACTGCACCATGACCTGGTTGTATCTTGAATAACCATCTAGATAAGACATCATCTGAGATACGTTGACAATCTGAAGCACTTCATCCAATGAAGGTACTGGATAATTATCCTTTTTTGATGCTCTGTTGAGGTTCCTAAAATCTACACACAACCTGATTTCACCATTACTTTTCTTGACAGGAACCAAGTTTGCAACCCAAGTTGAATGTCTTACTGGAAATATGATTCTTACGGACAATAGTTTCTGCACCTCCTTTATTATAGGTTCTAGTAAGGCATTGATTGGCCTTTTCCTCTGTAGGAAAGGTTTTACTCCTGGATTGAGAGGGATAGTGTGAGTTATGATTGATGTGTCATAAGCCTTCAAGTCTTCATAACTCTAGGCTATCACATCCTGATATCTATGTAATGCATTGATTATTCATTTCCTCTCTTCTAGAGTGCATACTTTTCCAATGAAGTCATTCTTGGCATGATCCTAAGTTCCCATGTTTTACTTTTCACATTGTCCACTGATGGACTCCTTCCTGACATCTTGCTCTTGATCTCTAACCTTATCCAAATAAAAATTTCTTTCTAACTACACCATTCCTTTGGGGATAATACTGGTCTTCAAATTGATTACCCCTTCCAAATCCATTTTTGCCTCTTGAGGTTCAGTTTCATCTATAATTTGAGAAGCAAAAACATCTTTACTTGTGATAAAATCTAAAATGTGCTTATCATCTTCAAAGACTTGGAAATTGGTGACATTGTCAGGTACAAAAGTAGCTAGAGTTAACCCGATGGTAAACTTCTTCAATCTAGACGGAGACAGAGGTTGCAATGTACTAGCTACCTAAGCAAGAGAATTTGCTATCTGGTTCTTATTGTGTGGGATCAACTGAATGTTGAAGGCATCAAATCCTTCAATAAGATCCCATACTTTGTGTCTATAATTGGTCATTCGTCTGTCATGACAAGAGTATTGTCTCCTAACTTGCTTGACTACTAACTCAGAATCCCCAAAAACTTGCAGGATCTTGACCTTTTTCTTTAGTGCCATTAAAAATCCATGGACAAAAGCTTCATATTCTACTACATTATTGGTGCAATGAAATTGAAGCCTGTGAGCAACAAAGAATTTCTTACCTTTTGGACTGATTAACTCAAATCCTACTCTAGCTCCTTGCTTTGATTTGGATCCATCAAATCTTAAAGTCCAACAACCAACAACTGAAGATTTCCTTGTTGTATCTCATGCACTGTTGTTGCTTGAAGGTTCCTTAGAAAGCATCACTTTCTTCTCCTTAAGGTCTTCTTGGACATTCTGAATATCAGTTTTGACTGCTACAGTGGGATTGATACACTTATGCACTTGTTCTACTACAGCCTGGCATAAGCAACAATTCAGTTCAGAATGAGAGGCATTGTGGACCCTACACCAATTCGAAGTTCATTTCCCTGCCTAACCGAATCTAATCCTCAATGCATTTCTGAATGAATTCCTAGAAATTATCTAGTAAACTAAGCCGATTGTCTTCAAGATCATCTTCATTTTCAACTGGTTCTACCAAGGTTGTAGTACCACTGGATTCTACTACGAGATCAACAAGCGTTGTGTGGAACATAAGTACTTCCTCTACATTTGATTCCTCAAAAGGGGATGCAAGCACATAGTTTCCCATGCATACCTCATATATTACAATTTTGTTGGAGGTATTTTGATATTCTATGATCATATACTTCATCCTAGGTTCTCTTTCAATTCTAATCTGGTTTGGCACTCCCTTCCAAGGAATCCACATATGAGAGTTATCAGTTAATACATATCCATTCAAGGCCCTGGAAAAGTCTCTTCCCAAAATTAGGCCATAAGCATTAGATATATCAACCACCTGTATATTGATAACCTGTTGAATCCTAGGGTTAGAAGAAACTTGCATATGAATCATGTTTAATTCCACTACAACATTAACTTCAGTTCTATCCAATTGTGTAACTTTCTTTTGGGAATTAATAGGATTAATACCCAAAGATCGACATACACCAAAGGGCATCACATTAGTGGAAGCACTTGAATCTAACAAGCAATTATGCAAGTGCTTCCAAAATATGTGGTCAAAAATCAAGAATGGAGGAGTCTCTATTTTTCATGGAAACAGAGTTAAGGGAGTATCTACTTGAGCAACCTGAGTTCTATCTTTCTCTTTTCCCTTGATTCGGGGGATATTTTTAGTGAAAATTAAAGTGTCTTTGATACTTCATATTTCAACACCATTACAAAGATCTTGATGTCCTGATTCCAGTGCAACTTGAACGGAGTGAAAAGGAGTCCATTTGCTCAAGTTACAGCCAGTCAAACTTTTGGTCAAACTGGCACCAGGGGCATCCAGAAAGGTAAAAAAATGATCACCTCAAAAATCAGCAAAAATAGTGTCAAGTCAAAGATCTCATCGAGATGATTCTGGTAACGTTTTTTTCATCAAAATCCGACATCGTATGCTTGAGATATTGGCGGTCAAAGTTTCCAGTTGACTTAGTTGACCAGGAGGTACAGGTGATGACGTCAGCATGACATTAGCATGCTAACATGGTAGACTGTACCATGAAGTTGTTGAGGTGGACCAATTAGAACTTGACACATGTCATCCATACGGCAATGTGGCAGAGGATGTGTTGGGTGACGTGGCATTATGTACATACAGTCAGCATCGATGTGGCAGTGACATGTCAGATAGATGGTCCAATCAGAGCTTGCCATGTGGCACCCTTCTGGTGCTACACGTGGCTAGGTTGCTTCTTCATCGGCGAGTCAGTTGGTTTGTTTGGAAAAAGGTTTTTTAGAAGGCTCAAACCCATGACTTCGGGTATAACAGCCAAACCGCCCACCGTTGCACCACCGACGATCTGTTTACTATATATGGAGGTTAGATTGTTTTTGTTGTATTATTTGGTGGAGTCTATTGTTAAAACATGGTCGATGGGGTTGGAACCCCTGACCACATGCATAGCAAAAGGTATAGTGGCTGATACACCACCAAATTTGTTTGCTAAATATAGGTGTATGATGTTATTTAAAGATTATTAAAGGTTGAATTCATAACTAAAAGGCCTATAAAGCCAAAATTACTTGAAACCCACTTCAACCTCCTTTACTAAAAGGCCATAGAAGACAAGTGAGTCTTTGTACGAGTTGTAAAAGGGGAGTTAGGAATTTAATATAGTTGTTAAGTCTATTTAGGCTAATTTTATGTATAAAAGGGGGGATGTGTAAGCTCTTGGGTGTTCAGTCAAGTGATGAAGTATTGGAACAGGTGACACAAAAGAGAGGTCTTGTGGATATTTTTGAGCCATTTTCATATGACGGAGCATTGTTATGCTACCAAAGTGCTAGGAGAATGGTCTTGGTGCATTTGTAATCCTTTTTGGAGATTAATTGGATTGGTCTCACTCTATTGGAGCAGACCCAGAGATGTAGTCACGTTTGTGTTGAAATCCATTATCAAATTGTTTGCACTTCTTCTCTCCTCTCTCATGTTCTGATTTTCACCTTGAGTTTTCAGTTTTTATGCATAATTTATATAATGTATGCATGAATTATATTTCCATTAAGTTGTTATAATTAAGCATTTAGATTCACAATTAGTCTAGATCCTATACAGATCATCCCTTATCTCCAGGAGGCACATGAACTTGATTATGAGTCTGATTTTTCCTTCCCACTGTTTGAGAGCTAGATACTTTATTGATATTATCACTAACTAATCTATCTTATGATATAGAATTTTTATTGTAAGCTCCTAGAATTGCATTCCTAATGGTTGGAACTCTAAATAACTCAAATACAGATAGACTTACCTTTAGCTTCTTTAGTTCTTCTGCAACATATATAGCTAATTGTTCTTCACTTAGATAAGCAGGGGTCTCTTTTGGATAGTCCACCACTCCGTCTTTGCTTGCTTCAACGTTTCTTCCTTTTAACATGTCCATCTGTGCTTGTCCTTTCTTTGATAGATACTGCTTAGACACATGAGGATACAATGGATTATTGTTGGCATTAGGATCTAGAGGAGTTGTGAAATTGTTTGGTGGAATGGAAGTGGTGAAGGGGCATCCAGCATGTGGATGTCTATGTGGCATGTCTCTCAAATCATACTTCTTAATAGGCCTCTGGAAAGTTTGTACCTCTTCTAGCTTAAGCTTCTTCTTCATCCAAGGGGCCATTGTCATTTACTGGATTTTCATCAAAGAACTGAGAAATCTCATCTCCATTGCACACTTGATCTGCCTCCTCCTTGAGCTGGTCTGATTCTTCTTTAGGCACATTGTCTTTGCTCTATGGAAAAGGAGCATGGTTCAAGACTAACACTGGTGAATCATAGGGAGTGGATGACACCCTCTCCTGACTACTTGAATTGTTCTCCACTTTATACTAGAATATTGAAGTTGTATGGAACTCTCGACAATCTAATTCAGAATGTTGACTTGTTTTATGGAGCCTACACCATCCTGATAAAGCAACCTCAGCTAAATATACACTACTAGGAGGCTTCTCTTGATTGACTAGCTGATTGACTGGTTGATCCAATGGGGTAGGGACTCCTCCATTATTAGGCCTTGTGTTCCAAGTCTTTTTTTGTCCTGGTGGTTTTTTCCTATCGAACCCTTGTCCACCAGCTTGCCCTTGGTCAAATTTCTGGCCTTAGGATTGTCCTTTATCATAATTTTGTCCTTTGTCATGATTATATCCTCTGTCATTGTTGTATCATCTATTGTTGTTTTATCCTCTATCAAAATACTATCCTTGTTGATTTTCTCTGCTATAATTAGACTGCATATTTCTTTGAGCAGCTTACAGCTGACTATTCTGGTTCCTCAGGTAAGTCACCTCCATATTTAGCTTCTTCACTTGTTTAGATAATTCATCCAGTCTCTCCTTATCAAAATTTCTATATGGAGGTTGGTTTGCATTATTTTGGGAATATTCTACTGTAGTATTAGTACTCAATGACTGGTTCAAGACTTCAGAATTCTATAGATATGGGGGATAGCTAGCATGAGATTGTGGATGAAGAGGTTGATTTGCATTTTACTGGGGATAGCTAATTGTAGGTGGCACTTGACTCACTGGAGGCCCTAGGTGGGGAACCATAGGCAATTGAGGTGTTGGATTCATGATAGGAGTGTGATTTACAAGATCCTGGTTGAGAGTTGGGACTTGTCCAGGGTGAGCAATGGGTCCTAATGATGGTAAAGGGCCATAAAAGTGATGGATTAAAGCAGTGCTAACCTTCACAACCTTAGCATATGCATAAAGTAGGGTATTTGGAGGGTTGTTTCTTTGTTTCATGAAGGTAGAAGTCAGGCTGGAAAGTCCTTCATAATAGACTTCTAAGGTAGCAGGCTCATCAACAACATAGGGAGCCAGTAGTCTGGTATAGGCACGATAAAACCTGTTGTTGAAGGACCCTATAGGCTCATTGACCTCTCTCTTAACATTCGTGAACTGACTATAGAGCTCACTGGGACTATTGGGAATCCTAAACTTCTACAAGAATGCAATCTCCAATTCATTCCAATTCTGAATAGACCGAATAGGTAAATGGTTGTACCAATAGAATGCATCTTCCCCTAGGGAATAAGGAAAGAGCCTACATGCTACATCCTCATGATTGATTCCCCTATCCTTAAGGATATTCAGAAAGATCCTGATGTGTTCCTCAGAAATTCTATTGGGATCATTAACATGAAACTTTGAACAAAATTGCTCAGGGTTCTTGGGCATGACATTGTAATTGGAAAAAGTCAATGGAGATGGGCTATTAGCTAGGAAAGCCATTGGTGGAGGTGGGGGTGGTAATGGTTGATTTATGGTAGGCTAAGGTTGTCGAATGGGAATGTCCTCATACTCAGATGAAGATGAACTTGATGTAGATGAGAATGATGGAGATAATGGAGGTTGATGAGTGGATGATGATTCTCCCCTTCTGCTAGTCCTTCTTGACCTAGTAAGGACTAGTAATTCTTGAAATTTATCCTTTCCTGGATTAGATCTGGTTCTTCTTCCGAATCTTTCAGGAAAGATAGAAAAAAAAAATTGATCCAACTTGCTTATTCAGGCCCTCCTTTTAGTGCAAATCTGTTGATGATTTTTTTTTCACAATAAATCAGACATAATATAATATCATATCTCTCTTGAAAGGCAAATCTCTATCAGTAAGCCGCAAGAGATAACCTCAAGGTCTCTAATGTCAGGTCTTGAAAATTCATAAACAACTCAGTGATAAATGTGAAAATGTTGGTAATCACAAAGGGACCTTACTACAAGCAAATATTGAATCTTGAATTTATCAAATCTAGTAATGAAACGATACTTCAATCCTAAATCTAACTCAAATGATAAAGAAATAACAAAAGATTAGGGTTTCACAGAGATATCTAAGATTAAAACTACTTCTAAGATTAACAATGCAAATGATGAAATACTTGAAATGGACCAAACCCTCATAAACTAATTCCTGCTTGACCAAGATAAATCTGCAATCTCATAGAAACAGTGCAATCTTCTAAGGCATTAAATATTTTCAGATCATGAACATTCATCCAAGACAACCCAATTGCAATTGAAATGAATAAATCCTCACAATTGAACTAAGCACAATGAATATAAAGGTCGAGGCTAACTTTGTAAAGCAACTAACAATTAGCTAGCTACAAAAAGTATGGACCAGGGACTGCTGCAAACACTTCAAGCATTAAATCATAAACACCATTGAATCATATATAAATCTAAATCTAACATATATCTAATACCCTTGAGCAATTTGAAAGATACAATCATAAGAACCATGCAAGATAAATGAACACAAAAGAGATCACCAGATAATCACAATGTCTTCAATTGTATTGAATCATTGAATTACAATAACAATTCCAATATTCTGTTACAACACTTGCTCAGAAATTGACTAACTTCTAACTCTGTTCTACTACCCAATTCACTCTTGTATCAACTATCTCTATTTGTGTATCTATTCTATGTTCTCTATTCTATATCTTACAAATGAGGAAAAATTCCCAATTGATAGGAATCCCCAAAGTATATCGGTCTAGCCAAGGATTTATAATAATAAAATAGCCGCAAATAAGTCTGCCTCAACTAATGTTTACAATAATAAATGGCCATAAAACAGATCAGCCCAATGAGAATTCAAAATTAGATAAAATAGGCATTTAATATATGAACTCAATCCAAGTCAGCCAAGGGATCTTTAATACAATTCAAACCAAGGCAAGGAAAATAAGAGGGAAATACAAAATTTGATGCAGCCTTGCATTAACTTCCCTCTCCAGCTTGAGCGCACCTCACCAAGTTAGCCAAGGGGAAGTAACCAGTATTTGAATTTCCTTCATAGATTCAACTTCATCTCCTGAGAACTCAATGGCCACCTCCCAAATTGAACTTAAGGGACTGATAAAATCTATAATGGCAATGCATGTAGCCACATCATCAAACTAGGCTCAACAACTAGGAAGTATACATTTTTCCACCACTCCTTGAGCTGCTACCAAGCTAAACTCAACCTACACTCAACAAAAATGCCATTAATATCCATTATGAAGATCAATACTAAATCATTATCAGTAATGCATTCGTCGTTCAAATAAGTTTACACAAAAATTAAAATCAACCCAAAAATAATGTTAAAGCGAAGTCAACACAGCATCCAAGCCAGGAAGGAAATTCTAGAAAAATCCAGCCCATGCAGATTCCAGCAAAAATAAAATAAAATCAACAAAAGATCATTAAAATGAACAAAAAATGCATAATCATTGCATAATTTATTAGTTAACATCATGGAATAACAAGTATTTAACACTAAAATCATCTAATTCAACCAAATTCGAAGTTTGACAAAGCTTCCCAGAAAATCCAAAAAAAATCGAATGGATCGAATTTCCGCAGAAATGACAACACTGCATGAATTCCAGGGAAACAAGGGGAATAAGGAGAAACCAAGAAAATCCGACTAGATAGAAAAATCCTGAAGTTGGAAAAAAACCAGAATATAAGAAATCTAACACAATCCCACACAAATTGATCGAAGATCATAAATTTGAGGACCCTGGGCATGGAACTAGCTTAACTTGAACCTCGTATGGATCTTCTTTGAAATCTAGGTTAATTCAAAAACAAATTAAGATGAAATGGCGATGCCCTAGGCATGAAACCTTAAATTTTAACCATGAATGCATAGAGCAAGCCTGAGACATAGAAATTCAAACTCCAAGCAAGCAAATCGATGAATCTAAATGCTCAAATCACCAAATCCCAAATGCAAAAGCAATACACAATGAAAGATGAGAGAAAATGGCACAAAAATTGACCGTACCAAGGTGCACCAAATCGAAGAAGTTCAAAAACCCGACAAGACAATGGAATTCTAGAAAAATCCAGCCCACGTGGAATTTTGTGAAGACCCAAAAATCCTAAACAACAGCATTGAAACCAGAGTTTGAAAAAAATTCGGGAAAATCTGGAAGGGGCGGAAAATCCTGAACCAGTGCAAAATCCAAACTTCACCTAGAACTTAAGATTTTCAACATGTAACTTGAGGAAAATACTCAAGCAAGCATGATAAACATATGAATCACATACCAAGGCAAGGCCAATCCTCAAAATCAAAGAGCCAAAACAAAAAGAGCGGAAGCAAAAGAGGGTCCCTGCTTTTAGCAGAGTGTGTGTGCAACAACTGCACAACAAATAATGACTCTGCTGGGGAAATGCTTCAAAGCATTTGATGATGGACAAGAATCATGAACCCAGAATCTTTGGTTTTGATCCCACTATCAGAAAAACAATTCAAAATGCAAGATCAAAGAATCAGAACCAAGGGCAGACTGGACCTTCTATAGACTGAAAATCCAAGTGTGTGCACATGAGTTCATTTCCCTCGAGCTACCACAGAAACCAAGTTCAGTCAGGGTAGGCTACATAAGGATTCTAACTTCAAAAGCAACCTAGATAGAGCCTTGCTACCAGTCAGGCGTCCATAGCCCCGACAAGGTTATCACTGTGGCTCTCCCAAGCATAGCTCTACTGCCACCCAGATGTCCATAGCCATGGTAGAGATATTCGGATACCCCTGATAAGTTGAATTTATTATTTTGATTTTCAATATTTTCTCTTTTCTTCTTTTGATATTCTTTTCTTTTCACATTTTTCATTTCAACCTATGAACAATGAAGTCCACACTCATGGATGAGAACCATAGTGGCACTGAAGTAGAAATAAGATTTTTTACCTGACAAGACCTCACAAGGACCCTACAACTTCAGGATTTTTAAGATGTATTTAAGAGTTATAAGATTTCAGAATACTTAAAATTTGAATCAAACCAGTGATCCATCCGCTTTAAATCAAACATTTAGACTGCATGATGATAACAAAGACCTCAACCATCCATTCAAGACACAGGATTAAAGTTCATCAAGAAAATACTCAGAACAGTCCCAGATAAAAGAATATTTGCTATGCAAGTGCAACACATCCATTAGAAAACAAGAATACCTCCAAAGAAAAATCAGAGCAAAAACACACCAAACCAAAAGAAAACCTACACTAACCAAAAAAGAGAAAGCTAAGCAAAAAGGGAAGCCTACTCTAACCAAAGCAAAGAAAAGAGAAACATAAAGGAAAACCTACTCTAATTATGTATAGGACAAGAGCTGAAAAAAACTCAAGACTAGAATTAATGCTTCAAATACTACCCATTGATAGGCAATGGGATATCCTCCCCATTGAGAGTTTTCAAATAGAAAGCATTATCTCCCAGGATCTCTAAAATCTGGTAAGGGCCAAGCCAAAGTTTTTCAAATTTACCATGCTCCCCTTATGATGATGGGATTTATCCTAGTAAAGAACCAAGTCAGAAATTTGAAAGACTTTTACCTTGGCTCTTTTATCAAACCACCTTTTGACTACACCCTGGTGTTTAGCAAAGTTCTATAAGGCTTCATCTCTTCTTTCTTCAAGGTGTAACAACTCTTGTAGGTGGGCCTTATGCTTGTTCTCTTCATCATAATATTCATTAATGAACTGTAAAGTAGGGATCCTCAATTTAATTGGAAATACAGGCTCTTAGCTATACACAAGATGATAAGGGGAGGTCCCTATGGAAGTCTTCTATCTTGTACGATCTGCCCATAGAGAAAATCTAAGTTGAGTGTGCCAATCATGGGTTGGATCTCAATATCATACTCTTGTAACATAGTTACCCACTTAGCTCTACACTCTCCTAGCTCATTCGGCATCAACAACAACTTGACTACAGGATCAAGAACTATTGCAAACACTTTGTTTCTTAGAATATAATGTCTAAATTTCTTCACAGCTCTGACCAAGGCATAGGCCTCCTTTTCCACACTTGGGTACCTTAGTTCATCATCTTTCAATGGTGGACTCATGAATGCTATGGGATGTTCATTTCCTTGGTCAGACTTTTGAGTCAACATAACATCACAGGAGTGATCAGAGGCAAAAATAAAATAAAATAATGGGTTGGCATAGTCTGGACTCACCAAAACCGGAGCTTCAACAATAGCCCTCTTTATCTCTACAAATGCTTCCTTGGCTTTTCCACTCCATTCAACTTTGGCTTCCTGCTTCAACATTGCATTCAATGGCTTGATAATTTTTGCAAATCCAGTGATGAACTTCCTTACAAAGTTGATCTTGCAAAAGAATGACTTCATTTCTTTCTTGCTAGTAGGTGGTGGGATCTTGAGTATAGCTTCCACTCATTTTGGATGAATGGAAATTCCTTCCTCAAGGATAACATGTCCCAACAACTTTTCCTCTGTAACTCCAAAGATGCATTTCTTTGGATTGAGAGATATACCAAATTCCCTGCACTTTTGGAACACCTTACACAAATTTGCTATATGATCACTTCTCTTCTTGGAAAAGACTGTTAGATCATCCATATAAATGATTATGCAGTTACCAATTTTTGTCTTTAAATGCAATGTCCATGGCCCTCTGAAATGTAGCTCCAACATTAATCAGACCGAAGGGTATTCTTCTATAGGGAAAAGTTCCCCACATGGTGGTGAAATCAATCTTATGCCTTTCCTCATATTGTACCATGACTTGGTTGTATCCTGAATAACCATCTAGAAAGGACATCATCTGGGATTCATTGACAATCTGAATCACTTCATCCAGTGAAGGAACTGGATAATTATCCTTTTATGATGCTCTGTTGAGTTTCCTAAAATCTACACACAACCTGATTTCACCATTCTTTTTCCTAACAGGAACCAAGTTTGCAACCCAAGTTGAATGTCTGATTGGAAATATGATTCTTGCAGACAACAGTTTCTGCACCTCCTTTTGTATTATAGGTTCTAGTAAGGAATTGATTGGCCTTTGCCTCTGTTAGAAAGGTTTTACTCCTGGATTAAGAGGGATAGTGTGAGTTATGATTGATGTGTCATAATACTTCAAGTCTTCATAACTCTAGGCTATCACATCTTGATATCTATGTAATGCATCGATTATTCCTTTCCTCTCTTCTGGAGTGCATACTTTTCCAATGAAGACATTATTGGCATCATCTTGAGTTCCCATGTTATACTTTTCACATTGTGCACTGATGGACTCCTTCCTGGAATCTTTCTCTTGATCTCTGACCTTATCCAAATCAAAAATTCATTCTAACTACACCATTCCTTTGGGGATAGTATTGGTCTTCAAATTGATTACACCTTCCAAATCCATTTTTGTCTCTTTAGGTTCAGTTTCATCTATAATTTGAGAGGGAAAAAATTTGTACTTGTGATAAAATATAAAATATTCTTATCATCTACAAAGACTTGGAAATTGGTGACATTTTGGGGTACTGAAGGCATTGGAGTTAAGTCGACTGTAAACTTGTTCAATCTAGACAGAGACAGAGGTTGCAATGTATCGGCTTCCTGAGCAAGAGAATTAATTGTCTGGTTCTTACTGTGTGGGATCAACTGAATGTTGAAGGCATCAAATCCTTTAATAAGATCCCATACTCTGTGTCTATAATTGGTCATTCTTCTATCATGACAAGAGTATTGTCTCTTAACTTGCTTGACTACTAACTTAGAATCCCCAAAAACTTGTAGAATATTGACCTTTTTCTTTAATGCCATTAACAATCGATGGACCAAAGCTTCATATTAGACTACATTATTGGTGCAATGAAATTGAAGCCTGTGAGCAACAAAGAATGTCTTACCTTTTAGACTAATTAACTCAAATCCTGCTCCAGCTCCTTGCTTTGATTTGGATCCATCAAATCTTAAAGTCCAACAACCAGCAACTGCAGATTTCGTTGATGTATCTCTTACACTATTGCTACTTGAAGGTTCCTCAGAAAGCATCACTTTCTTCTCCTTAGGTTCTTCTTGGACATTCTGGATATCAATTTTGACTGCTACAGTAGGATTGATACACTTCTACTTTTGTTCTACTATAGTCTAGCATAAGCAACAATCCAATTCAGAATGAGAAGCATTGTGAATCCTTCACCAATTTGGTAAGGGAAAATCTTCAAAGTTCATTTCCCTGCCCAACTGAATATGATCCTCAATGCATTTCTGAATGAATTCCTGTAAATTATCCAGTAAAATGAGCTGAATGTTTTCAATATCATCTTCATTTTCAACTGGTTCTACCAAGGCTACAGTACCACTAGATTCTACTGTGAGATCAACAGGCATTGTGTGGAACATAAAGACTTCCTCTACATCTAATTCCTCAAAAGGGGCTACAAGCACATAGTTTCCCATGCTTATCTTAGATATTAGAATTTAGTTGGAGGTATTTTGATATTTTGTGATCATATACTTCATCCTAGGTTCTCTTTCAATTCTAATATGGTTTGGCACTCCCTTCCAAGGAAGCCACCTATGAGAGTTATCATTTGATACATATCCATTCAAGGCCCTGGTAAAGTCTCTTCCTAGAATCAGGCCATAAGCATCAGGTATATCAACCAACTATATATTCATAACTTGTTGAATCCTAGGGTCAGAAGCAAACTGCATATGAATCATGTTTAATTCCCCTAGAACATTAACTTCAGTTCTATCCAATTGTGTAACTTTCTTTCGGGAATCAGCAGGAGTAATACCCAAAGCTTGATAGACACCAAAGGGCATCACATTGGTGGAAGCACCTGAATCTAACAAGCAATTATACAAGTGCTTACCAAAAATATGCAGACATAAATAAAGAATGGAGGAGTCTCTATTTTCCATGGAAATAGAGTTAAGGGAGTATCTACTTGAGCAACCTGAGTTCTATCTTTCTCTTTTCCCTTATCTCCAGGAGGCACATGAACTTGATTATGAGTATGATTTTTCCTTCCTACTGTTTGAGAGCTAGATACTTTATTGACATTATCACTAATTGATCTATCTTGTGATATAGAATTTGTATTGTAAGATCCTAGAACTGCATTACTTATGGTTGGAACTCTATATAACTCAAATGTAGATAGACTTACCTTTAGCTTCTTGAGTTCTTCTACAACATGTATACCCAATTGTTCTTCACTTAGATTAGTAGGGGTCTCTTTTGGATAGTCCACCACTCTATCTATGCTTGCTTTAACAATTCTTCCTTTTGACATGTCCATCTGTGCTTCTCCTTCCTTTGATAGATACTGCTTAGACACATGAGGATACAATGGATTATTGCTGGCATTAGGATCTAGAGGAGTTGTGAAATTGTTTGGTGGAATGGAAGTGGTGAAGGGGCCTCTAACCTGTGGATGTATATGTGACATGTCTCTCAAATCATACTTCTTAACACACCTTTGAAAAGTTTGTACTTCTTCAACATAAGCTTCTTCTTCATCCAAGGGGCCATTGTCATTTACTAGATTTTCATCAAAGAACTGAGAAATCTCATTAGTGCAGGAGCACCCAGTACACACAATTTCAACAATTCATCCTTTGAAGGAAGGCATCAGGAATGTAGGGGTATTTGAGTAAATTAATGTTAAATAAGGTCTTTGATACTATTATTCATGTAATTGGGGGGTTTTTAAGGTTAGTTGTTCCAAAAATGCAAAAGGTTGCATTATTTTGTGTTTGTTGTTAACAAATTGTCAAACAATGCAAAATTAAGCATATGTAAGGGTTAAGTTAGTTTTTGGTCAGTTATAGGCACCCCAAGAGGTAGTTTTCAGGTGGTAGCATGATATATTATTGTAATATCTTGAAGGGGAGGCTGTTGAAGAAGTTTGGAATGAGTTTCTAATAAGAAATTTGCTATTTTTTTGTGTTTTCCATTAAGAAATTGTTGATCACATGCATTGTACGACCTGTACACATTGTTCCACACTCCAAGACTATAATGGATGGATAGATAATTGAATAATATTTCTTTTTGAATTGGAATGGTGTTATTTCATTCATAATCGAGTGAAATATGCTCATTTTACTACCGGGTGGTCTGAAATCCCATATTTTTCCTATTTTCCTGAACTTTGCTTGGCTGGTACAGTCCGTACAACTCTAGATCTTGGTTGAAGACTAACATCATATTTTAGAGCACTGATTCTACTTTCAAATGCTTTAGTTTTGATTGAAAACTATTAATTTTGGAGTGAGTTATCTCTGTTTTCCTAAAACTGCTCTATTTTGGTGCAAGTTGGTGTTTTGAGAGTAATAAAATGAGTTTTTAGGGCATTCCACCTATTGTAGAAATTGTAACTTGGTGGAATGACCCAATTTGTTGTAACATAGGTTTCCAAATGCTGTGGAGGTTGGAGGAAGTGTGTTTGTGGGTTTTGGGTGTTTGCCTAGGTTGAATTTGGGTGATTTTCCTTGTGAAAGTGAGGAACTAAATGATGGTTTATGAGTTTTCTGGAAGAAATAACCTATGTGATGAATTTTAAAGCTTTTTCAAGCATAATTATGAGTGTTTGAATAGGTGGTAGGGTCTGGAAAGGTCTGGAGGTATGATTTACAATAAACCCTCCTTTTGAAGGCCTAGAATCAAGGGTTTTTGGTTTTGCTATGTTGGAAGAGTGATTTCTGGAAACTAGTGGTGGATTTAATAGTTTTTGGGCATTTTAATTGCTTCCCCAAGGTTTCATAAGGTTTGGTGGAGTTTAAAGTGTACCTTCTTTGTAAAAGTGGGCTAATTCTACTAGCCCTTGGATACGGTGACTTAATGTTTTTCTATGTTTTGACAAATGAATCTTACTTGTAAGCTTGGAAATGTCTTTTTGATGGAATATGGATGCTATATGGGTGATGAGTGGGTGTTCTTACTCTTTTCTTTGAGGAATTGGTCTTTTAGTTGCTCAGTTGTGAATTGGAAAGCCATAGAGCTGGCCCTATGGAAGTTGTGCTAGTTATTTGATTTTGTGTTGGTGTTTGGTTTTCAAAGCTTGGTTGATTGTTCCTCCATCCTACTCTGCATCACTCATCTCCATTGCACACTTGATCTGCCTCCTCCTTGAGCTTGTCTGATTCTTCTTTAGGCACGTTGTCTTTGCTCTGTGGAAAAGGAGCATGGTTAAGGAACAACACTAGTGAATCATAGGGAGTGGATGGCACCATCTCTAGACTACTCGAATTGTTCTCCACTTCATATTGGAAGATTGAAGCTACTATCTAGAACTCTTAACAATCTAATTCAGAATGCTGACTTATTTTATGGAGCCTACACCATCCTGATAAAGCAGCCTCAGCTAAATATAAAACACTAGGAGGCTTCTCTTGATTGACTGGCTAATTGACTGGTTGATCCAATGGGGTAGGGACTCCATTATTAGGCCTTGTGTTCCAAGTCCTATTTTTTTTTGCTGGCTATCTCCTATCGAACCCTTGTCCACCAAATTTCCCTCTATCAAAGTTCTGGCCTGAGGATTTTCCTCTATCATAATTCTATCCTTTGTCATTATTATATCTTATGTCATTGTTGTATCCTCTGTTGTTGTTGTATCCTTTATCAAAATGTTGTACTTGTTGATTTTCTCTGCTATAATTAGACTGCATATTTCTCTAAGCAGCTTGCAACTAGTTATTTTGGTTCCTCAGGTAAGTCACCTCCATATTCAACTTCTTCACTTGTTTAGATAATTCATCCAGTCTCTCCTTATCAGAATTTCTATATGGAGGTTCATTTTCATTATTTTGGGAATATCCTATTGTAGTATTAGTACTCAATGACTAGTTCAAGACTTCATAATTCTGCAGATATGGGGGATAGCTAGCATGAGATTGTGGATGAAGAGGTTGATTTGCATTTTGTTGGAGATAACTTACTATAGGTGGCACTTGACTCACTGGAGGCCCTGGGTGGGGAACCATAGGCAACTGAGGTGTTGGATTCATGATAGGAGTGTGATTTGTAAGAGCCTGGTTGAGAGCTAGGACTTGTCCAGGGTGAGAAACGGGTCCTAATGATGGTAAAGGGCTACAAAAGTGTTGCCTTAAAGTAGTGCTATCCTTCACAGCCTCAACATATGCATCAAGTAGGGTATTAGGAGGGTTGTTTCTCCATTTCATGAAGGTAGCAGTTAGACTGCCAAGTCCTTCATAATAGACTTCTAAGGCACCAGACTCATCAACAACATAGGGAGCCTATAGTCTAGTATAGGCACAATGAAACCTGTTGTTGAAGGACCCTATAGGCTCATTGACCTCTCTCTTAACATTTGTGAACTGACGATAGAGCTCACTGGGACTGATGGGAATCCTAAACTTCTACAAGAATGCAGTTTCCAATTCATTCCAATTCTGAATAGACCCAATAGGTAAATGGTTGTACCAATAGAATGCATCTTCCCCTAGGAAATAAGGAAAGAGCCTACATGCTACATCCTCATGATTGATTCCCCTATCCTTAAGGCTAGTTAGAAAGATCCTAATGTGTTCCTCAATAGTTCTATTGGGATCATTAACATGAAACTTTGAAAAAAAGTGCTTAGGGTTCTTGGGCATGACATTGCAATTGGTGAAAGTCAATGGAGATGGGTTATTAGCTAGGAAATCCATTGGTGGAGGTGGGGGTGGTAATGGCTGATTTATGGCAGGCTGAGGTTGTTGGATGGGAATGTCCTTATACTCAGATGAAGATGAACTTCATGGAGATGAGAATGATGGAGATGATGGAGGTTGATGGGTGGATGATGATTCTCCCCTTCTGGTGGTCCTTCTTGACCTAGTAGGGACTGGTAATTCTTGAAATTTCTCCTCTCCTAGAGTAGATTTAGTTCTTATTCTCAATCTTTTAGGAGAGATAGCAGACATAAATCAATCCAACTTGCTTATTCAGGCCCTCCTTCTAGCGCCAATCTGTTGATGATATTTTCTGCATAGCAACAACTTAGACATAATATAACATCCTCTCTCTTGAAAGGTAAATTGATAGGATAGGGTTGGATGAGACACTCACTGCCCCATGCTCTGGGTCTCAACTTGGAAAACCCTTTGGTGTCACTCTCCACCTTGTTAACCTATAGGCCCTAATGCTTGTTAGGCACCCTTGGTTCTCCTGGCTAACCCTACAATCATTTTCATTTTCCCAACCAAGCCAATCTTGGTGTTCCTTCTCTCTTTCTCTCCTTACCCTTTAATCTTCCTAAAGACTAGCTATCCCTCAAATGCTTCACTAACTTGATGTAGGGGTGTGTGATGACTTCCCTAGCTTCAAAACCATCTCACAAGGGTTCTTGAACAACCACCAATCACCATTTCTCCATCACTCACTCCAAACCCTCTCCTAGGGTTAGAAAAGGCTACAAGCCTAGAGCCCCAATTAGGCCTCTTAACCCAAGAAAAATGCAATTTACTCCAAAACCCTCCAAATGACCAAGGTTATTCATTTGGAATTTGTGTTTCCCATGCCCACAACTTAAAGATTTTTGGGGTTTTGTTCCAGTCTGATTTCAAACTGTTAGATTTTTCTCACACCAAATGGATTGATGGAGCCTCCTCATGATCACCAAGCCTTGCCAAGACCCTCAACTAAATTATCCAAAAGGAATTTCTCCAAAATCTGAGCACCCTTGCAAGTTAAGTGCCTTTCACTCCTTATCTTCCCTAGCCAGACTCTGCTTGGCTCACCTAGGGCAAGACATTGCTAGCAACTCCTGCACACACACAAAACCTACAACCTACCATCTATACAAGCATGGAGACTAGGTACTATTCACAAAGGGCCGTACGATTTGTACAGTGGGAAAGTGCTCTAGCACTCCATTTCTGAAAATAGTCTAGTTCAGACCAGGAATAGGGCAACATATCTTAAATAGGCTCCCAAAACATCAAAGCTTCCAACCCTATTCCATGGTCAAAGCATATCTTAAATAGGCTCCCAAAATAGTTAAACTCTTTTTGTCAAACCTATAGATGACCTAATGATGAAAATTATAAAATCCACTGTGTTTTCTAAGTTTTGACAAGGTTAGCAACCTAGCCAAGATTGAGCTTCAAAACCCATCTAGGCTTTCCACTTCTAGTTCCATTGATCAAAACAGATCAACACTTATTCATAATCCTTAAATGCTAACAAAATGGTCTACATGACCTCAAAATAACATACCCAAACAAAATTCACTCTAGATTGCTTCCTAGGTGTGTGTCCTAGGTGCTCCTACACCATTCTCCCCCTCTCTGCACAAGCACTAAGGAATGGAAAGAGAGAGCAATGATAGGTCAATACCAAACCTCTTGAACTAATTTTCTTGTACCCATGTGGCTTCTGATTCATGCTGGTTCTTCCACTTGATAAGGTGCTCCATGTACACCTTGTGTCTTGTAGCCTTCTTCACTATTGACTCCAAGATCTTCTCTGCCTGAGGCTTGTCTTGATTAGGTAAGGATACATTGCTGATGTCCTTGAAGATCTCCTTACTGTTCTAATCCACATCATTGACTGTCCCCTTATACTTGATCAAATCAGCTATATTGAAAACTAGTGAGATTCCTAGATTGGTAGGTAACTCCACCTTGTATGCATTCTTTCCATACTTGGCCAATACCTTGCATGGTCCTACTCTTTTCATTTGCAACTTGGTTGACATTCATTTCTGCAACCTTGAATTGTTAAGGTGAACCATAACATAGTCTCCTACTTGAAATTGCACATCTTTCCTTGACATATCTGCCTTCTCCTTTAATTTTTGTGTAGCCTTAGTGACTGTCCTCTTTAACTGCTCCTGAATCTCTTTCATGGTCTGACTGAAGTCTTCTGCATGTCCACTCCTATGTTCCATAGCTCCAAGATCTCCGTGCTCACATATGCCTCTTGGGTGCATCCCATACACAATCTCAAAAGGACTCCTCCCTGTGGTTTGGTTCACACTATCATTGTAAGCATACTCAGCTTGTGAGATAACCATATCCCATGTCTGTCCATAATCCTTAGTTAGGAACCTTAGAAGGTTACCTAGCACCTTGTTAGCCACCTCTATTTGACCATCGGTCTTAGGATGGTAAGCTGATCAAAAATATAGGTTAGTACCCAATCTTCTCCATAGAGTCTTCCAAAAGTGACTCATGAACTTCACATCCCTGTCTAAAACAATACTTAAAGGTAGTCCATGGACCCTTACCACTTCCTTGAAGAAAAGATGAGCTATGTAGCTAGCATCATGAGTAGTTTTGTAGGGAATAAAATGACCCATTTTGCTAAATCTGTCTACCACTACATAAACACTGTCAAAACTAGTCTTGGTCTTAGGAAGGCCTACCACAAAATCCATGCTCACACAATCCCATGGTATGTTAGGAATGGGTAGGGGTTGATAGAGACCAGCATTACTAGCTCCTCCCTTAGCTTTCATACACACAACACATTGTTCCACATACTTCCTAACATCTCTTGCCAACTTAGGCTAGTAATAGAATCTTTGCACTAGTTCTAAAGTCTTGTTGATGCCAAAATGTCCACTAAGACTGCCATTATACTTTTTGTGAATCATATTTTCCCTCATTGACCCTCTTGGAACACATAACTGATTTCCTTTAAACAATAATCCACTTTGCAATGTATACTCTAAGTATTGGCTATGGAAATGATTCTGAAAGTTAGAACATACCTTATAGACCTCTGAAAAGTATTCATCTTCCCCATATAGATCATTGAAACTCTCTATGCCAATGCTCTTGAGCTGTATCTCTTGTACCGTCAACAATCTTCTACTCAGTGCATTTGCCACCTTGTTCAACTGTCCCTTCTTATGCTTGATGGTAAAAGTAAAAGATTGGATGTATTCCATCCATTTCAAATGCCTATTACTTAACTTCTCTTGAGTGTTGATAAAGCTGAGTGCCTAATTGTTAGTAAAGAATACAAACACCTTGGGTAGAAGGTAATGCCTCCATTTTCTAAGTGACTGAACCAAAGCATAAAGTTCCAAGTCATAGGTTGAATAATTCTTCTTTGCTTCATTAAGCTTCTCACTAAAGAAGGCTATAGGCCTGCTCTCTTGACTTAACACTCCTCCTACTGCCACTCCACTTGCATCACACTCAGCAGTGAACAATTTGTCAAAACTAGGTAACAAAAGAATAGGTTGAGTTGCCACTTCCTATTTCAGTTTCTCAAACCCTTTCTCAGCTTCTTGAGTCCACACAAACTTATTTTTTAAGCCTCCTTTAATTGTATCTAGGAATGGTGCTCATATGCCACTAAATTTCCTAATGAATTTTCTATAAAATTGGGCTAATCCATGAAAACTTCTTACCTCAGTCCTTGTGGTTGGTGTAGGCCAGTTTAGTATAGCTTCCACCTTACTTGGATCCATCTTCAATGATCCTTTGGACACTACAAAACCCAAATATATAATCTCTTGTTTGAAGAACTCACACTTCTCTAGATTGATTGCCAACTTCTCCTCTTGCAACCTTCTAAGAACCAACTCCACATGTTTCAAATGCTCTTCTGCTATCTTGCTGTATATGAGGATGTCATCAAGATACACTACCACAAATATCCTTATAAAATATTTAAGCACTTCATTCATGAGCCTCATGAATGTGCTAGGGGCATTGGAGAGGCCAAATGGCATAACTCTCCACTCATATAACCCATCATTTGTCTTAAAAGTTGTCTTCCACTCATCACCATCCTTAATTTTGATCTGATGGTATCCACTCTTGAGATCCAACTTGGTGAAGTACTGATGTCCTCTAAGACAATCCATTAAGTCTTCAATCCTTTAGATAGGGAATCTATATCTGATTGTAATCCTGTTTATATCTCTAGAGTCAGTGCAAAGCTTCCACTTACCTTCTTTCTTGGATGCTAAAACCACTGGTACTACACATGGGCTGATGCTCTTTTGAATCAAGCCTTGATCCAATAACTCTTGCACTTGCCTAGCTACCTCTAGATTCTGATCTGGTGTAACCTTATATGCTGCTTTGTTTGGAAATGAGGCTCCAGGTATGAAGTCAATTTGATGACTTATGGCTCTCTTTGGTGGTAGAGTTGCAGGTGTACCATCACTTACAATGTCCTTGAACTGATCCAACAACTTTAGGACTGCTCCAGGTATGACTGTCTTTTCAACCTTGCCTTCTTCTTTAGGTTGTAACACAACCACATATCCTTCACTCCCTTGATGTAGGTTGTTAAGAAACTCCTTCCCACTACTCAACATGATACTTGGTGCCTTTGACTATCCCTCTTCTTCTTCTGATAGTGACTGCAACTTGAAAGTCTTCCCATCCTCCTTGAATGAGATGGTGTTCTCTTTCCCATCATAAATGGAACCTCTATCATATTTCCATGGTCTACCCAATATTAGATGGCATGCATCCATGGGTAAAACATCACAAACCAACTTGTCCTTGTACCCTCCAATGGAAAACTCCACCATTACTTGCTCATTCACTAGAACAGCCTGCCCTTTGTTTAGCCATGTGAGCTTGTAGGGGTTAGTGTGGGGTACCTTCTCCAATTTCAGTTTCATTACTGCCTACATTGAGATTATATTGTCTGTTGAACCTGAATCTACTATGACCTTGCATACTTTCCCAAGTATCTTGCACCTTACTCTAAATAGAGCTCTTCTCTGTTTTGGTTCCTCTTTGACCGGTTGTCTGATCAAAACCCTGCTAAACATTAGATTCTCTCCCACTTCAGATTCAATATGGCTGATCTCAGATGCCTTAGGACTCATGGTGTCCTCTTGTGCATAAGCCACTCTCTTCTCATTGCTTGATGAAGATGCTTTCTCTGGGCACCTATAAGTAGGGTGACCTACTTGTCCACAATGGTAGCATTTCATGTTTGCAAAGTATGAATTGCTCCTGCCTGCTCCTCTTCCTCTATTTGAACCTCCTTGAGGTCCTCTACCTCTATTATATCCTCCTCTAGAAGATGTTTCTCCTCCATGCTCTGTGAGTTTAGACTCTCCTTGGTTTCTTTGGTCATTGCCTCTACCTTGGTAGCCACCTCGCTGTCCTCTTTGATCTCTTTGATCTCTTCCTTTGCCTCTGCCCTTAGAAGCCTGGTCTTGCTTCCTCTTGCTTCTCTCCTCAATCTTGATAGCTAGTTGATAACATTGATGCACTGTCTTAGGACTTAAAAGAGCCACCTCCTCTTGAATGTTCCACTTCAAACCATTAAGATACCTAGCCACCTTGAGACTTTCATCTTCTAAAACATTAGACCTCATACAAAGTTTTTGGAACTCCTCTGTGTAGGTATTCACATATTGGTCTTTTTGTCTTAGGCTTTGTCTCTTCTTGTGTAACTGAATCTCATAATCATCTGGCATGTATGCTTCTTTTACTTTGGCAGCCATTCCCTTCCAAGTTGAGATAGGCTACTTGCCTTCCTTTTCCCTCTCTGTCTGAATGAACTTCCACCATGTCAAGGATGAACCTCTTAGTCTTGATTTGGCCATCTTTACCTTCTATGCCTCAATGACCCCATCACACTCAAAATGGTTTTCCATACCCTCTATCCAATTCATGACTAGATCAGCTTCCATTTTTCCACTAAATAGTGGTATGCCTTCAAGTCATTTTCCACTCAACGCCTTTAATGATTTCAAGAAAGGCTCTTCTTCTAAAATATAGTTAGGTTCAGGGATCTTGTCTTCCTCTACAACCTCTTCTTCCTTTGGTACCTTTCCTTCCAACTTCACATTGTTCAATGCTTTCTCAAGTTGCTCTATTCTTTCTTTTAACAACTTATTGTCCTCTTCTTGCTCTTCAACCATCTTGGCCAATTGTGAATTTGTCATCATGATGGGAGAATCACCAGACTCAACCTCTGACATATAAGATGCTTCCCAAATCTTTAACTTGCTCTGATACCAATCTGATAGGATAGGGTTGGATGAGACACTCACTGCCCCATGCTCTAGGTCTCAACTTGGCAAACCCTTTGGTGTCATTCTCCACCTTGTTAACCTATAAGCCCTAATGCTTGTTAGGCACCCTTGGTTCTCCTGGCCAACCCTAATATCATTTTCATTTTCCCAACCAAGCCAATCTTGGTGTTCCTTCTCTCTTTCTCTCCTTACCCTTTAATCTTCCTAAAGACTAGCTATCCCTCAAATGCTTCACTAACTTGATGCAGGGGTGTGTGATGACTTCCTTGGCTTCAAAACCATCTCACAAGGGTTCTTGAACAACCACCAATCACCATTTCTCCATCACTCACTCCAAACCCTCTCCTAGGGTTAGAAAAGGCTACAAGCTTAGAGCCCCAATTAGGCCTCTTAACTCGAGAAAAATGCAATTTAATCCAAAACCCTCCAAATGACCAAGGTTCTTCATTTGGGGTTTCTATTTCCCATGCCCACACCTTAAATATTTTTGGGGTTTTGAGCTTGTACAATCCATACACTGCCCATACTCAAAAGTGGCCCAAAAACTAGGGTTTGTAAGCTTTTCCAGGCTGATTTCAAACTATCAGAGTTTTCTCACACCAAATGGATTGATGGAGCCTCCTCCTAATCACCAAGCCTTGCCAAGACCCTCAACTAAATTCTCCAAAAGGAATTTATCCAAAATCTAAGCACCCCTACAAGTTAAGTGCCTTTCACTCCTTGTCTTCCCTAGCCAGACTCTACCTGGCTCGCCTAGGGAAAGACATTGCTAGCAACTCCTGCACACACAAAAAACCTACAACCTAAAATCTATACAAGCATGGAGACTAGGCACTATTCCCAAAGGGTCGTACGGTGGGAAAGTGCTCTAGCACTCCATTTTCTGAAAATAGTCTGGTTCAGACCAGCAACAGGGCAACAATGAACTATTTACAAAAAGGTACCTAAAAATTGTACAAGGAAGCTATTTAATGATACACAAGGCTTGAATTCCAACTACACTACATCCTACAATTAGGAAAGTAGCAGAATTAATCCATTAAAACTCTAACAAGATGCAAAAATTAGAAATTTAGCACAGAACGCTATTTTCTTCAATTTCACGAGATTTCACCAAAACATCAAAGCTTCCAACCCTATTCCATGGTCGAAGCATATATTAAATAGGCTCCCAAAACAATTAAGCTCTTTTTTTTGAACCTATAGATGACCTAATGATGAAAATTATAAAATCCACTGTGTTTTCTAAGTTTTGACAAGGTTAGCAACCTAGCCAAGATTGAGCTTTAAAACCCATCCAGGCTTTCCACTTCTAGTTCCACTGATCACAATAGATCAAAACTTATTCATAATCCTCAAATTCTAACAAAATGGTCTACATGACCTCAAAATAACATACCCAAACAAAATTCACCCTAGACTGCTTCCTAGGTGTGTGTCCTAGGTGCTCGTGCACCATAAATCTCTATAAGCAAGCCTCAAGAGATAACCCCAAGGTCTCTAATTTTAGGTCTTGACAATGCATAAACAACTCAGTGATAAATGTGAAAATGTTGGTAATCACAAAGGGAGCTTACTACAAGCAAATACTGAATCTTGAATTTATCAGATCTAGCAATGAAATGATACTTCAATCCTAAATCTAACTCAAATGATAAAGAAATAACAAAATATTAGGGTTTCAAAGAGATATCTAAGATTAAAACTACTCCTAAGATTAATAATGCAAATGATGAAATACTTTAAATGGACCAATCCCTCATAAACTAATTCCTACTTGACCAAGATAAATATGCAATCTCACAGAAACAGTGCAATCTTCTAAGGCATTAAATATTTTTAGATCATGAACATTCATCCAAGACAACCCAATTACAATTGAAATGAATAAATCCTCACAATTGAACTAAGCACAATGAATATAAAGCTACAGGCTAACTTTGCAAAGCAACTAACAATCAGCTAGCTACAAAAAGCATGGACCAAGGACTGCTGCAAACACTTCAAGCATTAAATCATAAACACCATTGAATCAAATCTAAATCTAAATCTAACATATATCTAATACCCTTGAGCAATTTGAAAGATAGAATCATAAGAACCATGCAAGATAAATCAACACAAAAGAGATCACCAAAAAATCGTAATGTCTTCAATTGTATTGAATCACCGAATTACAACAACAATTCCAATGTTTTGTTACAACACTTGCTCAAAAATTGACTAACTTCTAACTTTGCTCTACTACCTAATTTTCTTTTGCATCAACTATCTCTATTTGTGTATCTATTCTATATTCTCTATTCTATATCTTACAAATGAGGCCAAATGCCCAATTTATAGGAATCCCAAAAGCATATCGGCCAAGCCAGGGATTTACAATAATAAAATAGTCTCAAACAAGTCAGCCTCAACTAATTTTTACAATAATAAATGGCCATAAAAAAGGTCAACCAGGGTGAATTCGAAATTAGATAAAATAGGAAATTAATATATGAACTCAATCCAAGTCGGCCAAGGGATGTTTAATACAATTCGGACCAAGGCAAGGAAAATAAGAGGGAAATACAAAATTAGATGCAACCTTGCGTTAACTGCCCTCTCCAGCTTGAGTACACTTCACCATGTCGGCCAAGGGGAAGTAACGAGTATTTGAATTTCCTTCATAGATTCAACTTCATCCCCTAAGCACTCAACGACGACCT
The DNA here is from genome assembly GCA_007258455.2 of Sequoia sempervirens. NCBI lineage: Eukaryota > Viridiplantae > Streptophyta > Pinopsida > Cupressales > Cupressaceae > Sequoia > Sequoia sempervirens. Next base: position 172,211,506 of record VDFB02379711.1, on the reverse strand, counting down.
CCCAAATTGAACTTAAGGGACTGCTACAATCTATAATGGTAATGCAAGTAGCTGCATCATCAAATTGGGCTTAGCAACTGGGAAGTATACATTTCACCACCACTCCTTCAACTGCTACCAAGCTAAACTCAGCTTGCAGTCAACAAAAATGCCATTAATATCCATTATGAAGATCAAGACTAACTCACTATCAGTAATGCATTTGTCGTTCAAATAAGTTTACACACAAATTAAAATCAACCAAGAAATAACGTTAAAGCATAATCAACGCAGCTCAAGATTTCAAGCCAACTGTGAAATCCAGGCCAGGAAGGAAATTCCAAAAAAATCTGGCCTAGGCTGATTCCGGCAAAAAAACATGAAATCAACAATAGATCATTAAAATGAACAAAGAATGTATAATAACTTTGTAATTTATCAGTTAAAATCATGGAATAACAAGTATTTAACACTAAAATCATCTAATTCAACCAAATTCCAAGTTTCACCAAGCTTCCGAGAAAATCTGAAAAAATCTGGCCAGACCAGATTTTCACAAAAAATGACAAAATTGCATGAATTCTGGGGAAACGAGGGGAAGAAGGAGAAACCAAGAGAATCTGACCAGACAGGAAAATATTGAATTTGGCAGAAAACCTGAATATTGGAAATCTAATGCAATCCCACTCATATTGATCGAAGATCATAAATTTGAAGACCCTGGGCATGAAACCAGATTAACCTAAACCTACTACAGATCTGCTTTGAAATCTAGGTCCATTTGAAAGAAAATTAAGATGAAATGGTGATGCCCTAGGCATGAAACCCTAAATTTTAACCATGAACACACAGAGCAAGCCTGAGACATAGAAATTTGAACTCCAAGCAAGGAAATTGATGAATCCAAATGCTGAAATCACTAAATCCAAAATCCAAAAGCAATACACAATTAAAGATGAGAGGAAATGGTGCAAAATTCGACTGTACTAGGGTGCACCAAACTAGAGAAGTTCAGAAACCCGACGAGACAATGAACGTCTGGAAAAATCTGGCCCACGCGAAATTTTGTGAAGACCCAAAAATCCTGAATAGTGGCATTGAAACCAAAGTTTGAAAGAAATCCAGGAAAATCTGGATGGGGTAGAAAATCCTGAACCAGTGCAAAAACCCGAACTTCACCCAGAACTTAAGATTTTCAATGTGTAACTTGGGGAAAACACTTGGGCAAGCAATATAAACATATTAAGAACATTCCAAGGCAAGGCCAATCCCCAAAATCCAAGAGCTAAAACAACAAGAGTGAAAGAAAAAGAGGGTCCTTGCTTTCAGTGGGTCGTGTGTGTAAAAACTACACAACACTTCCCTCCACAAAATTTGTAGTCAATAAGGGATACTTTCTGGAACATTTCAAGGGCTAGCACTTGATTCATGACACATGTCAGAAGGTGAAATGGTTCTTTGGTGAAATAGCACAACCAGATGAAAGTGAAATCCACTTCGAGAAACCAGTCACATTTGGGAGTGAAGTTTTGCATTATGTAGTCTGCTCCTTGATAAGCCAGTCGAAACCATCAACCCCTTTCAAATCTTGCAAGATTAGAGTTAAGAAATAATCTAAAAATGCATAATGGTCATAGGTAGTGGAAAGGAGAGGATTCCATACAGAAATCGACCTTCTTTTTCACTACTCATAAAAAATAGACAACTTCATATTTTTCTTAAAGAAATCAGGGTTCTTGTGCAAAAACATGTGAGCAAGGAAGGAAGGAAACCTAAACCTCCATTGCATTAGGTAATCCCTAATTTTCCCTAACATTTCTTCAACAAGGTATTCTACAAAATCATACTAGAAAAATGTATGTTTCTTGTGGAACTGAAACCCCATACCCAACTAAAATTCGTGCACATCCTTGTTGGTGTCTAGGCCGCAAATAAATACCAACATTGAGAATTCCTCTTGCATGTCCGTGGGGAAAGCGATGAGCGGTGTCAAAATATTTGGTGGTTTTTTATCATATTCCATAGGCCTTTTAGTTTCTTTGTTATAAAATTCTTGAGCCTTTTTCATGTCTCTCCTATTGTTGGTTGAATGACTCTACCTCTTCTGGTTTGGAGTCAAGGTTAGGGATGCACAACATGTTCTAGATAGCTTTTGGAAAAATGTTGACTTTTAATCTCCAACCCTTGATGGTGCTAGTGCATGGGTAGAAATGTTCGATGGTTGCATCAACTAGCTCTAGGCAATAGTGAACAAATGAGACCATATACTATGGGAGCCTGTTGTACCATAGCTTTTGCAACAATGACTTCGGGTCAGTGGAAACCTTCATTCTTTCATAGGTTGCCTCCCTCAAATTCTTGGGGTTTTTTACAAGGATAGGATCATGAATATTATCCCAATCCTCCTTGATTTGGCTCCAATCCCTGTAATTTTTGGGCTTCTCTAGAACTCACGTATTTATCCATTTTGGCTTCTCCCGTATACCAAGTGAAGCATAAGAAACATTTTCAAAGTCATAGACAACTGATGCTCTATGCATATCATCAAACAAGCTCTGCATTTCTTCTCCATGGGCCTCTACTCATGTTGTTGTTTGAGAACTCTCTTCCTTTTCCTATTTCGCTAGAGTTTTTTGCTTAACTCAAATGTTTTGCAATTTACCTGTTGGTTTTTTTCTTGTAAACCAGGTTTGTCTCCTAATCTACCTATGAAATTGCCAATTCCAATCAAGGGCAGCTCGAAGGACCTAGACCAACTGATGAGGATTTTAAACTAACCTCCTACACTTCAGGCTCTGCAAGACCCAGAGGGTGGTCCCTATAATGTGTTTATGATCTCTGCACCAAATTCATAAACAATCATTAACAAAACACAGATAATCCCTCAAGTAGCTCAACAAAATAGGATACCACTAAAATGAATTGGCCTTTCACCAGTAATATCAGCTACTTGGAGCTTGAGATAATTACAACATTATTCTATAACTTATGATAGTCATTTTATTTGCAATTTGGCAGCAAGCCCAAAGCAAGGACAAATAGATACAAAGCCTCACAAACTTATACAATTTAAATCAGTGCCATATACCATTGGGGAGTCAAACTTACAAACATTTACGATTCGTCAACAGATTTAAATACTTAGCACACATGATCCCTGATAATATTGCATTACAATAATATCAAATTCTATCCCAACCTGATACTTCTTACTAAATCCCTTTACAAACATACCCATCCATGATTCCATCTTAGCATTTTAATTAATCCTTTGAATTAAAGCCAAAAAAAAAAAACACACACATCAGAACGATGAGATGAACATCATAATCCTTGATTATTTTATTCAAAATCATGATATGTTTGTATAGAGGAGAGACTTGAGCTCAATATATAACATCATAGCTTAAATGCTAGTACTGTTACGAGACATGCAATCTTCATAAATCTGAAACCATTTACAGAATAGCCCCAAACCTAAATTACCTTAACATTCACAAAATTTCTTACAATTTGCTCTACAACTATACCTAGACTTGACCTTCAAAAATATCTGACTTGCCAACCCCTTTTTCTAGCCTTGAAATCCTTCTTATAGAAAATGAAGGAGCAACAAGCATCGGGCCAGAAAAATACACATGTCATTGGTCTATTAGACCGCAATGTACCAATTCAAAACTAAAATTACAACCACCAAGTCTTGGAGCATCTTTCTGTTGATTCTATTCATTACAAAATAACCACAACATTTGTTACTCCTCAAAAACTGTGCCCAAAGCCATCATGGAACAAAACCAAAATCAGTTATACATAACTATTGAGCTGTCAGTTGCTAGTAATATACACTGCTTCACTCCTCTTCGGTTAAGTATTTGTCAACCCAATTATGATACTACTCATCTGTTGGCCAATTAAAATCCACCACCTCCTTCATCTTGATATTGTAAGGTGTAAATTTTACTGCAACCTAGTTGGCTTCCCTTTCAAATGATTCCAAGAGCATGCTAGTATTGATTATTTTATCCATGCTGCTTACCAACAAGTCATGATTTGAGTCATCATAGATTAATTTGATTTGTGCATCAATGACCTCTTCTGCCCTTTCTTGCCACTGCTGTAGTGTCTTAACATTTCCCTGTGTATCTATTATATCTAGTAGAAATGTGTCATTCCAATCATCAAAACCCTTTATTAATTCCCTAATTTTCTTACTCAAATCATCAGGCAAGGCTTGGAATCTCTTCAATGATTTCACAAAGATTTAAGTAGGCTTTAATGATTGGGGCCTATTATTCACATCAAATCTAGAAGCCTTAAACATAATATCTAAGTCAGTGGCCCTTAGGATCCACTTCTCAACTAGGGGTAAAATCACCTCTTGATCTCTGTTAATATTTTGAATTCCCTCAAAGAATAAATAATATAAAGAATGCATAGCTGGCAGCTTAGAATCAACCTTCTCATTTAAATACCTTACAAAAATGTCAATCACTTCATTGTGTTTGGCCACAACATCATCCTCACTTGCCCTTAGGGTAGCCTGTAATTCTATAATCTTGTTTATCATCTGCCCTTTAGTAGGATTTGTAGAAAACCCAACATCCTTTTCAACTGACCTTGGTGCAGGGCTATCAACAGGTGTCTGAATTGGGGATCCAGGAACAAAAATGATTGGAACAATAGGGGGTAAAGACCCTAAATTAGTATGTATTGCTCTAGTAGTAGGGGCACCAGAGGACTCTCCCACTTGTCCATATCTTAGTCTATCTACTTCAGACTGCAGTTCAACATTTTTTTCCTGCATTATATTATATTCCCCAATTATTTCATTATACTTTTCCACTAGGCTTTTCTTTTCAGCCTCATCTCTTTCAGTTGTCTTCTGGGCCAATTTGGCCACATTTAGTGTCAAGCTTGTGGCCTCTGTTGTTGAGGTTTCAGATACTCTCTTGATGATGAGCCCACCCCTTAGAATTGGACTGAGATCAACCACATTTGGTTTTTTTCCTTGAGGTTCCAATGCCCATATCGCTAAAGTTTCATACTCCTCACTAAAGGTAGAGTCTTGTAGGGCTACTTTGACTTCCTCCTCACTACCTTGCATAGGATGCTTGGACTACATGATAGCATTGAATGCTACAACATCAGCTATGTCCCATTCAGGGAGAAGTAAGACACCAGCTTGGGACACAAGTTTCCTTCCCTCATCAGGAGTGAGGTTCTTGAATTGCTCCATTAATTCGGCCTTGACCTCATCATCGTTCTCCTGGTTAGACCTATCAGGTCTTGATTCCCTACTTCTCTTTCATTTGTCTTGATATTCTTCAAGTTTCATCCTCCACACCAACTACAAGAAAATAGGAGTTTTCATAAAGGCATCATCATCCAAAAATGCCTTGCAGGCCACCATCCTTGCATCTTGTACATACTATCCCTTTATATCCATATTAGTCAGCACCAATTGTGATGATCTAGGAGGGTAGGGGATGCCAATCTACATTTCTTGATCTGTTATAATTATTTCATCCCCTAGAGCCTCTTGTGATTCCTCAATTCTTTTCCTATTAAGGCTTGGCTCTGATGGCAGCTCCAAAGGGTCATCCCTAGGTGGTGAATCAAGATCCACAATCTTTATTCCTCTAGGCTTTATGATCTCATGACCGAATTGTGATGATGTCTTCATTATTTGTTTACCTTTCATATCCCCTGCTTCTTCATCACTGCTATCATTTCTCTTTCTTCTATACAAAGGCCAGTCCCTTGGTGGCTGATAAGTTGGCCTTTCTTCCTTAGGCCTCACTTCCAATCCCTGAATTTTCAAGTCCACCTCCAAATTTATCTTCTTAGTTCTCAGGGTATTCATGATTTCTCTGAAATTGTTCATCAAGAAATCAATTCGTTTATAAAATGGAGTGAACTCCATTAGTGGATCATACTTTGGATCAAGCTTATGCACCATGGCCATCATTTTCTCATAGGCAATCCATTTCTCCTTATTTAATTCTTGCTAGCTCAAATCAAACTCATTCCTAATCAAATCGTCAAGAAAATTGAAGGCATGGACAAACTTGCCACCCTTAATTCTTTTTCTGAACAGGGCAAAGAATCCCTCAAGGTCATGCTGCCTTACAAATCCACTGCTCAAATGATAATCATCAAAAAAATTATCAAAATGAACCCATCCTCAGAAAAAACAAAATCTGAAACAACAGTATAATCAGGGAACAAAGTCCATTTTCCTCTTCCTGTCAAGTTGTCTTCATGGATGCAACCCAGTTGCCACAAGACCTCTATAAATCCCATCCTTGATGGTACATTATACGGGAGAATATGAGGAGCTCCCTAGAAACCATAAACCCTCAAGACAGTGCTTACAGGGTAGGGAATAATATCACCCCAATTGTGACACACCTTCAAATCAGGCTTCCAAACCTTAGGTTGGAGGAAATCATGCAAATCCTTAGGAATTCTTGGCACATTCACTATCAGTCTAGCCCTGAGCTTGGAAGCAAAGAAGTTATCAAACTGCACATAGCTAGCATCTCCCTTGTTGCAAGACATGTCTGCACTCCAGGCCTGTACCGGTAATCTTTTTCCATTTACCTCCTACCTCAACTCCATTTTCTCTGAGAAGAAGTTGGCATTCTCATACAAGAACATGTGCATTAATAAGGAGTAACAAAAGAAAGGAGTACTAGTGTCCCCCACATATAAGTTCAACAAACCCTCATGTATCCTTTCAGCAATGAAAGAAGCATAGTCATATATTACAGAAAAATTGGGATGTTGAATTTGAGCCCCCATGAACATATAGGCAATAGGCATCATAGTACTAGGGCTGAAACCTAGAATTTGGCAAAGTGAATAGAAAGTTGCCAAGAAATGATCAACAAAACAACTTAACCTAAAAGGTTCCCGACCAGTCAGGCTGATATGAATCGTTGATCTGCCTACCCTAGCTAGATGAGGAGGAAGCAATTTTAATCTGAAAAGAGGCTGTGTGTTGGCATAATCCTACTTCATTTCCTCAAAGTCTATCTGGACCAAGAATGAGCCATATTCACTCAAATCAAAAACCCACTGAATCACATCCACATTTATATTCAGTAAAACTTCACCATCATTATCCCTATTAATTCTTGTAACATGATCATATCTTGCAACCACTGCTCTAAGGAGGTCAACATCAAGAAACACATTTGGTACCACAAGCTTTCCCATATCATACCTCTAACCATTTGAAAAAGGATGAGATGCATTTCGATGCCCATACCATCTTCTAAACAATTCCAAACCCATCACTGGTACCCTAGCATCCACAATGTTATAGCTTTTATATCTCAGTCCTTCACCTAGGGTTGTCCCTCTCATTAAAACTAAACCCCTCTTTCTATTGTTGGTTCACAAAGGGAATTAGTCAAGGAAATTGTCATAAAGGTTCCTTTGCAAGTAGTCAATGTGGCTAGAATGTTGTTTTTTTGGTGCCATTTCAAACAACTAGGGCTTCTCCTAAGATCAAATTATGAACAACTAGGGCTACCCAAAATGAAATTACAATAGAATTTTGCAAATTCCCACAATTTAAAAGAAACAGTAACCCTAGAATCTTAATCCAGAAAAACTCTGATCAACACAACATAGCCCTCCAAAAGAATCACATTCAAATAGAATAGTGATAAAGAAAATAACTCACGAAATTTTGCATCCTACAAAAAATCAAACCCTTACTGTAGCTACTTGAAAACTCTATCTTTGGCTCTGGATTGCTTTGAAAAACACTTGAATGCCTTAATGGTGAAAACAATCTACAATAAAACACTTTAAAATTTATGAAAAATGTCTCATAGACGTCTTGTCCGCCATTAAAGCCTACTTGCATACCGCGCCAATGACTTCAATTGTAATTTGACGTAGATTTAAATCTTCGCCATCGATCTCTTGTTTCTATTAGATCATCGAACGGTCCTCCTTGAAAAGGCTGACAACACCTCCACATCATCTTCAAGGGCCCACCATAATACACAGCGCCAAGAGAATACATGTGGCGCCAGCCCGCAATATCACAATCAATAAAATTCCTTCATATTTGGATCACACGATGGCGAGCAACCATTGATTTTCTTCATTGGTGATCACAATCATACAAAACAAGGAACAGTATCAATACCTATCCTTTGAGCAGCTTTTCCATCAAGATTAAAACATCACTGTTGATTACAAGCATGTGCATCACCCATGTGATTTAGTAACCCGCTTGATAATGCACTTAAAGTCCAATGCTTAGATTAAACACTTTATGTACTTTTGCAACATCGGCAACCTGGGACACATGGCACCTGCCCGCTATATCGTGATCACCAAGTAGCCAGTGGTGATGTCATCATGGGATTGTGGGGAGCGGTCAGGATCAACTGTGGGAAAATCAACAGTTATCAAATAACCCTGGCAAAACATTAAACATTTCTTAGAGGAAAAATAAGATGAAGGGGACTGCCTAGGGCAACGACAGTCGATGACTTAATGTTGTTTTTTTTTTGTTAAAAAAGGCATAGGACGCGGACCGACTCAGACCTTAGTAAATAAAAGGAGGCCAACAAATATTTAACATTTTATTAAAAGGGGCCCAACCTAGACGATTCAATGGGACATAAGTTGTTTATAAAACCTCCTCCAAAAAGTAAGTATGTCAAAGACCCCACCCGAAGACAAAACACCAAGGGTTCATGAAAGTAAAGCAAAATTTCAGCCCTAAGTGCCTTCCAAAAAACAAGACAAGCTAAAAATAAAAGGAAACCTAAGATGTAAATTTGAGGCTCCATCATTACCTCAGCTCTGGTTGCACTTAAAATTTCTTTTTCTCTAGGCAACATTTTTTGAAAAGCATTCACAATACAAAACCTTTTGCATGCGACACTCAATTATTTCCTTCTTAGGGTGGCCAACAATTCTCACCTACTTGCATTAAATTCAGCATGTACTGCTAGCTATTTTCCTGTGCGAAGTGAATTACTTGCCATTTTGAAATGACAAGAATTTATAATGACCCTTGGAAATGATGTACTCTAGCATGAATTTCTTGGAACTTGATCTAGAAATTTGATGGAAACTTAGGCATTTGTATGCCATGGAAATTAATATCCTGAATGGAATGATTAAGCTAGAATATGTAATAAGTGCCTGAAAAGATATTCGTTCTTTTCTGGAGTTTAAGAAGCACCTGTAGAATGACACCTCAACATTCAGCCATATGGATTACTACTGGTGACTGCCACTAGCTTATGCTAATTAATTAGCTCATACTAATCCTCACACACAACAAATTGTATCTATAGAGGCAACTGGGTGGGAAATTCGAGTGAGTCTTGGTGCAAATTTTGAGATGGTACTTGATTAACCTCATGCTTATAGTATGAAAATTACCACGTTTATCCTAGCCATTCCAATAAATAGGTGCTTAGGTAATAGTGAAAATCACACTTAGCAATTTTTAGCAAAATTGGTAAAAGGTGGTTGGCTTAGCATTCGACGTTTAGTAGTCATGTAGAATTTGAAAAGGCTAGACTTAGGCTCTTTTGCGTGAAGCTAGTATTAAGATAGTTGCAGAGATTGCCACCATGAATACCCTGATTAGACTAGTCTCTCAGAAATCCCAAACAACTTTTCTAGGTGAGATTTCAACTAGGTGCCTCAAATGGATGACCAAGAATAAGTGTTCTCTAGCCATCATAGCAATAAAATGGGTTCTGGGGAGGGATTTCCTTGAATATGAGGATAGGTATAGAATTAACATTGGTGTGTGTTCTCACTTTGTAGCATCAATGCTCGACATCTAGATTCCCAAGCCACTCATTCTCCACCTAGTAAAAGAGATCTTCCCAAAAAAATACCTGAACGACCTTGGAGGGGTGGTGGTGAATGCTACATTTGGTGGAGGTATTCCCACTACAAGCGACCTTCACAAGTTCATTGAAGAAGATGTGGTTGTACCATGGTTGTTGTTTTTGAGTGGTTTCTGACTCCAGTTGCAAGAACACCGCCAGAGGGTTACTCATGCTTTTCACTTCCTCTTCTGCGTGTACAACATGGTGTCATTTATGATATCAACTAGTACATGGACTTTAGGAACTTGGTGTTCCCTCCGCCACTTGCTATTGCTCCCATGGAAGCTGTTGTTGTTGGTGCCCTTGCCGATGAAGAAATTATGGATGCTGCTACTGATGCCTCCATTGTTGTTGCACATGCCATGGACTGAAAATTTCCCTTTATGTTTCAAAAACTAAAGCTCGTTAGTCTATTTTTTGTATATATGCCAAGAAAAGGCCTTACAGTAGCTGTATAAAGAAGATGCAAAATTTTATATATAGATATATTCTTTAAAAGCATGGATTTTGAGCCATTTTTATATTTTATTTAACAAAGTATATAAATATAATGAAATGTAACTTATGTTAAAATTTTGGTCTCCTTTGCTTGTTTTGTAATGAGGATTCTCCTATTTTGTTCTTGCATATATGTTTTTGCTTCAATTCTGCATGTGAGTATTGATTTTTTTTGCCCTTTTGAGACACAAATTTGTTTTCCCTACTCTTTGCACTAATGGGTTACTTGTTCTGCTTCTTCTTCCTCACACTTATTAAGAAGGACAGGCAGAAAAAAACACAAAGGGAAAAAATAATTACATTATTCACATATTTACATTTGTAGAACAATTTGAGTCTAATTGAATAATTTTAGATGAATCCCATTGACCAAAATTATGAATGGTTCATGCTCCATGGTTTCCAATTCGAATGCATTATGCTCTTTGCATCAAAATATTTTGAAAGGGCCTTCCCATAAGTTGTCAAACTTCCCGTGTTGGCCAGGCTTTGCAAGCATTTCATTAAACTTTAGCACTAGGTCCCTGCACTTTAGACCCTTGTCAGACACTTTCTTGTCAAACCACTATTTAACCACTTGATGGCAGTTAATTATGGCTATTAAGGACTTTTCCCTCTTCTCTTGCACTTCTAGCAACTCAGCCAGCCAAACCTCCATGGCATTGTTTTGCTCTACCTCGAGAGATTTGAGCAATTGCAGTGCCAGAATCTCCATGGAGATAGGCAATAGCACCTCTTTTCCATATACTAGTTCAAACGGAAAAGTTTTGAGAACCTGCTTAGGAGTTATGTGGTCTACCCAAAGTGCTTCCCAAAGTTTTTTATTCCATTCCTTTTGGTGCTTTGACCATATCCTTCTGAGGAGTTAGAGTAGATTCTTGTTCGTTGATTTAACTAGGTCGTTCCCCTGCAGGTAGTAGTTTGATGAATTTTATAGGAAAATGCCATGCAAAAGTGTGAATTGACATACCTTAGAGCTTAGGAAGGCCTTGGCATTGTTGGAGATGACAGTTTTAGGTGGGTTGAATCTTTTCACCAGTTCCTCAAGGAAGTCCACAATCTTTGTCTCCATCACATTCTTTAGTGGCATGGCTTCGGTCCACCTAGTGAAGTAGTTCGTGGCTATTAGAATCCACTTGTGTCTAGAATTGGAGGTAGGATTCATCATTCTGATGAAGTCAAGGCCCCATTGTGCAAATGGATCATCAACCACTATTGGACTGAGAAGCATCGCAAAATTCTTTCTTCTTCCGGCAAAGAATTGGCATTATTTGCAAGCTTTAACCAATGAATAGGAGTCATTGAATAGCATTGGCCAGAAGTACCCGATGCACATGATTTTGATGGCAGTGGTCTTAATGGAGAAGTTTCCACCTACATTGTTGCTGTGGAAAGTGTTGATGATTCTTTTTTCTTGCTCTATGGCGATACATCATAATAAAATGCCATTGAAGTTCCTTTTGAACAGGATCCCTTCGATGAGCACATATCTGTTGTTCTATAGGTGGTAGAATCTTCTCTTCTGAGAAGGAAAGTTTGATGAATATTTTCCTATGTGCATAAATCTCACCCTATCTTCAAGCTAGCAGCCTTCAAACTCCAACTCATTTGTTAGAACTAGCTTCAGTTGCTCTTCTTTGGCAGCCATTTATTCATCGTGCACTAGATATTCACATAGTCCTCTTCCTCAGATGATCTTTGTAGGCTTGACCTCAATGTAATACTCAAGGATCTTGGTGACCCAATTGGCCCTTTTTTCTGTGATTTCTCCTTCCATGATGTATTTGCACACATTGGAATGTGCGACATAAATGATCACCTTATTGCAAGAGATTAGGTGTCAGAACTTCTTGAGTCCCTTTACTATTGTAAACACTTGCCTCTTGATGAAGTTGTATTTCATCTCATAGTTCTTTAGGGTCTGGGAGTGGAAAGCTATTGGATGTTTTCCCTTTCCTTCATCATCCTTTTTAGTTAAGACAGTAGGAATGCTTGACTTGCTACTAAATACATACATTATGAATTCCTTCAATAGGTCTAGATTGACCAGTATAAGAGCTGAGGAAATAGCATCCTTAGCCTTCTCAAATGCTTCTCTAGCTTCTTTAGTCCATTTGAATGATTGATCCTTTTTCAACATCGAGGTGATTGGTCTGATTATCCCTACAAAATCTGAAATGAATTTTCTCACAAATTTTACCTTCCCCAAGAAAGATTGGACTCCTTTCTTGTTGAACGGTAGGGGAAGTTCTTTGATTTCTTTCACCCATTTGGGATTGATTGAAATTCCTTCTTTGGACACTATGTGTCCCAATAGCTTTCCTTGCAGTACTCCAAAGACACCTTTTTTTAGGTTTAGGGATACCCCATAATCTTGGAATTTTTTGAAAACCATCTCAAGGTGATTGAAATGATCATCCTTGGACTTAGAGAACATAGCAAGATCATCTAAATAGATCAAGATGATCCAAGATGATCTTGTTGATTAGCTCGCTAAAAGCGATATCCATGGTTCGCTAGAAGGTGGCTCCTGCATTCTAGAGGCCAAAGGGAATCTTAGCGTATGTGAATGTTCCCCACTTGGTAGTGAATGTAATTTTATGTTGGTCTTCCTCTTTGACCCAGATCTGATTGTAATAGGAGAAGCCATCTAGCAGAGAAAATTTTTCTAAACCTACCACTATTTGTAGGATTGGCTCCATAGAAGGTAGCGAGTAGTGGTCTTTTAGGGATTCTTTGTTCAGGTTCCAAAAGTCAACACATAGGTAGATATCTCCATTCTTCTTCAGACTGGGACCAAGTTGGATACCCATGTGCCATGTTTGATTCAGAAGACAATCCACAACTGGATTAACTTTGTTAGCTCTTGTGCCATTAGTGCTTCAATCTTGGAATTCACTGGCCTCTATTTTTGGTAGACTGGTTTTGTTCCTTCTACCAGGTCAATTGTATGCTAGATGATATCGAGATCATATCCCCTGAGATCATCACATGACCAGGCCACCACTCCATACTTTTTTCAAAATTGGATGAGCCTTTCTTTATCATGGTGTGGGACATCCTTCCTAACTTTAAGCTTTCTCCCATCTCTAACCTAAAGGTTAGCATAGTCTTTTTTTTTCATACAAACTTCCTCTTGTTGTTCCTTGCATCATAACAATTGAAAAGGTTTTCGAGAGTGACTATTCCCTTCAGAAGCTTGTTGGATTTCAATTGGATGATTTGACTATCATAGGCCTTGGCGATCTTCGGTTGGAGCTGGTCGACAAAATCACTTGACTGTTGGATGAATGAGGCAATGTGTTCATCACTATTGAACACTTGCTAGCTTTAATCATTATCTAGAATTTTCGATTAGACTATCACTCATACAAAGTGTTTTTTGTGAATGAGGTTGGAGGCAAGGTCAAACTGGGATATGATTGTTGTCATGTAGTTCGCATCACGATTTTGTTCTTAGGGCACTATCTGGATGTTGAAGGCTTCAAAGCCCTTAATCAGGTCCCAAACTCTATGTCTGTAGGATATCATGTAGACATTCTTGGCTACAGAAATCCCTTAGACTTGGTTGACCACTAGTTCAAAATCTTCAAACACCATTAATTTCTTAATGCCCATCCACTCCACAAGGCTCAGACCTTGCACTAGGCCTTCCTATTCAACTTCATTGTTAGAACAAGTGAACTGGAAGAAAAATACCTCAATGTATTTTCATTTTGTGGGGATGTCAAGCATATCCCAACTCTTGCACCCACTTTTCACCTTGCTCCATCGAAGTGCAATGTACATAGTCCTAAGGCTTGATTTTTTTCAAATTCCTTTGTGACTTTAGGAATTTCTTGTTCCTCGTTGAAGATGGCATAGGTGCCTAACTCGATAGCATGATATTTTCCAAAAGGGTTGGTGTCTATATGCTCACTCAAGAGAGAATTTTCTTGACCAGTCTAATCTCAGGTCACTTTTTCATCCTCTAGCAGCTCAGTGCAATATGTTTCCTCCTTGGTGAAAGAAGTATGGGAAGCCTCAAAATTGATCATGGCTTCATCAACCACATGTTTTGAATGCAGAGCTTTAGAGACTATATTCATTTTTGCACCACACTTGGTCCTGAGGATCATATGCAACTAGTCCAGAGAAAGATATATGCCTACCTTTGAAGTGAATTCTCGGGATAGACAGAGGTCGAACATGGGGGGAACATCTATGATCATAGTATCTTGCAGAACTATGATGCTAGGGAAGGAGAATAGAGTCAAGGGAAGGTCTTTGATGAGACTGACAATTTTGACTTTGTTTCCATTGAGCTGTATAACCCCCTTCTTTAGAGGTTCATAGCTAATCCCTAAGGCCTCAACTATTTATTTTGGCATAACTATAGTGCTAGCACCAGAGTCTATCATGGAATTGTGTAGTAGTTTATTCCCAACAATGAGAGTTAGGAAAAATGGATTTGGATTTTATTTATCTTTGACCTCAGTAGGGGATACCTCCATACTATTTGTGAGAACTTTGGCAGGAGGTGATTGATCAACAACCTTCCCTTTGAGTGATTTCTCTACTAGTTCAATGATTGGATCCCCTTGAAAAGCCCATTGTAACAATGTATTTTTCTCTAAAATAGCTAATATATCCCAAAGAGACACATTAGTGGATGATTTTTTCAAATTTTCCACCACATTCAAGGGTGGTGGATTTAGAAGCTTCTACTCCTTAGCTTTGATTATAAAAATTTCCTTTCATGGTGGACATTACTGTACTACTACGAAGGTGTTGGATATCTGGTCGGAAGAACTTTTGGGTTGCAAACTGACTATTTGTGCGATGATTGATTTGCTTGTGAATCTCCTCTTTGAGAAAGTGTTGTAGTCAGACTATACTTGTGGTGTTTTTGATGTGGATGCATCATTTTTGAACACTACCTATTCTTCTTCCATCCATGAGAAGAGTGTGTGATTGAGAGCAATATCCATTCCTTGTTCCAAGGACATACCCTGCATTTGTGCAGTAAGCACTATGTTTTCCATTTGTGGAGAGGCATATACATAACCTCCATGGTCTGAAATTATGCCTTGGCTACATTGCTCCACCACCTTTTGTTGTAGATTATTGCATGAGAAATTTTGAGGCATATGCGAGTCACCGCAAGGGAAACACTAGGGGTTGGTGTCATCAACTAGGTTGTTTTTCCCCACAGTTAGCTCTCTACTCGAGCTTGGGTTAGCACTTTGCAACAAAGAAGGTACAAGTACTATTTGATTAGTTGTTGGCACCTGCAAACTTGTTTGAGTGCCTCCATAGAACTGGTTTTGTTGGTAAGAAGACCTTCCGCCTTGATAATTCTGATAAGTTGGTTTTAAAGGCACTTCCTAGTTTCACTTAAAGACAGTTATTTCATTGGCGATAGTTTGCAATCTTTCCTTAAAATTGATCATCTCTTCCTTCAAAGAGCTAGATGTAGAAGCATTTTTTTTGGTGCATTCGGGTGTGTACATGGATTGGGGAGGTGCAGACGCATTGGTAGATGACATTTCTTTTGTGGAAGTTGATACTTCAGGGAATATAGGCATGGTGGGCTGAGGTAGAAAATTCATGGCATCTATTAGATTGTTATCCACCTTGTCTGCAATGTTGTATGCGCTCGGTAACATGGTTCCACCAAGAGATTGAATCATCATTGAAATATCTGGGTTGATATATTTTAGGTAGAACATGAACTCTAGCTCGGCTAACAGGCAGATACCAACTTGGATTCTCTGCCAAGTTATATGGAATTGGGCATTGAAATCAATCATGGCTTCATATGGGGCCTGTTTTATGACCGACAACTGGTGATATTGCGAAGAATTGTCTCCATCATTTGAGAATCTCTCATATAAAGGGTCTCCAAGTTGATCCCAAGTATCGATGGTATTTTTTGGTAGTGTGCAGTACCAATCTAGTGCCTTGCCTCTAAAAGAGGCTGCAAGTAGCCTTAGCGGTACATTTTGGTCTGTAACTCTGTGCACCAGACATATTTCTGCAACATCTTGTAGATGTTTAGATGACATCCTTGATCCATCTCTGATGAACTTAGGTATAGCCTTTAGAGTAGAGACTGAGATAGTGGCCCAAATGATAGGTGCTACTAGCGCTACAAGAGGACTTCCAGCATCCCATGCCACATAATTTTTGTTAGCAGTAGGCAACATAGCTAGTAGAAGGGGCAGAGGAAGCATAACATTCACTAATTGGGTTCTGGCTTGTATTGTCCCTAATGGCGGCACTAATAAACTAGGATTATTCGCTATTTGGGACCTAGTAATAGGTCAATGGCTCATACACCTCTTTTAATTTAGACTCATTGAAGCTATCACACCAGGCATGCCAAAAATTATTGATTCCAAAAATTTGCAAGGTAATAGCTCTTGTAGGAAGCCAATTATTAGGAGGACCAATTGTGCTAAAAGCGGGTGACTATGGATTTTTAAAGAGTTGGCTAACCACATGGTGGGGTTTGGAATTGGAAAAAGGAAGCATATATAAAAAATAAGGATCTAACTAAGGCGATGCGCTAAGGAGTGGATATAGGCACGGTAAATCTATCTTTTGGGATTCAATTTAAGGGCCCGATCAACAATCTTCTATGTCCTAGAATGACAGAAATTAAAGATAGAAGCCTGAATAATTCATTCAATGACAAAATAATTTTCATGCACATTCACTAAAAAGAGGAGTCAAGGACATGATCTAAAGTAGAAAACTTGCATTAAAATCATAGAAGTTCTACAAATGAACCATTCAAAACAATAATGGCACAGTATAAATTTTATCAAATAGCTAAAGAAAATAGAAAGCCCGAACAAGGGCATAGTCTGTAAGTTCTTTTGCAATAATCTAAAAATGGTAGAAAGGCCTGGTGTCTTTTCTAAAAATTACGTATTTTATCGGAACCCATTTTTTGTAGTAAGAAGTAGTATATATAGCCAGCAATCCACCACCTAGTGGGTGTAACAAAAAAGATTTAGTATCTTGAGCAATGATGTAGCAGCAATGATTCCCTTCAGCCATTGTAACAGAAAAGATTCAAGCCATAGCACATAGTCACTCTCTAGCTAGATGCATCCCCTATGAATGATGGTAGTGGTCCTAGCATACCCTGTGAAGACAAGTGTTGCCTCCCCATGGAGATAGTTAGAACATGTGGCAGCATATTGTAGCTTGGAATTCACTCTACTCTTTCCCTTTGATGAAGTCCCTACAAAGGAGAAAGGTGGTAGCATGGCGCAACCCATAGTTCATTCCTTCCTCTACTCATTGAAATATTGCACTGGGAAGACATGTGGAAGCATCCTTTTTCTCATCGGCATTGACTTTAGGGTCCACTAGAGTAATTGTGGGGTGAAGGCTACATGAAGCATGGGTGGGGCCAACTCAAGAAGGGAAATGTGCTGAATTCCCTGCGAGTTGATGCATGGAAAGGATGGCGGACGATTGAAAGCAAAGGAAGAATCATGAGAGAGCGAAAATAATATGTGGGAGAAGCCAACCATGTTCATCAAAAGGGTGTGATGTTCAAAATTTGAAGCAAATACATAGAAAAATGAGACGAAAGACTCAATGAATTTGGTATTTATAATCTGAAACAAGACAAATATTTGTAAGTTTTCCTGGTTTTGGGTGGTTTCCTGATGTATAGTGAACTAGTTTTGAGGTTTGCATTGGTCCACTAAGAAGAATCTTGTCATGCAATTCTAAGGTGATTTTGGTGTATGTTGGAGGAATCTAAATTCAAGGTTTCACATCTTGAAGCCCTCCACAGTTGAAGTTGGAGTTGACAGAGTATCACTATGGATATGGAAAAGTTATAATGTCAGAGTACCTAATTGGAATGCTCTGCATTCCACCACAAATGATTATTACAGTATGTGGTTTTGAGGGTGTATTTATAGATGTCTGAAGTGTCTCTATTCCATGTGTCAAGTTCTTTGGAGTTACGCATTTTGAAATGTGGATGAACAATTGGTTCATTCCATTGTTGCTTCACTAGCAGTGCTGACCTAAAGGGTTTGAGGTCATGCAAAATTAAAGGATGTATGGATCAGACTTATGAGTGTAATTATAGGTCATGCCGACCTATTTTGATTATGTATATGTTTTGTGTTGTGTGTGTTGGTGTTTTGAGCTAAAAATTTATGAGGGTGCATGGTACATCAATTAGGTTGACCTATTTTATGTTATGAAATGAAGGTATATGCTCTGAGTTAATTTCTTGTGTGAAGTGTGTGGTGTGATGTATGAGATGCAAGATAATTAAGTGTGTGAGATTTGAATTAGAAAATAATGTGAAGAGGTTAATAAGTGGAGAATCATGAAGTGTGTCAAGCCAGTTTATAGAGCTTAATTGGAACTATCTTTAGCATGTGTAGATACATTGTATTAGATTCTTAAATCTACTGGCGATGAGCCATTTCTTCTATTCTCTAGATAGTGAGTCCTCCAGATAGTGAGTCCACCTAGTAGTGAGCCATTCTATAATATTGTATGTTTGGTTATAATATATTGTGAGCTAATCATCACTGTGGGTTTTCCCTTTTTGGGTTTTCCATGTAAAATCTGGTGTTCTTGTGTTCTTTGATGTGATGCATGCTTTCTATGTTCCTTTCTATTACTGCACGTTTAATGTGATGCATTGAATGGATATTTAAGTTGATGAAGTTAATGGTGCAGTGAATATCAATTCACCCCCCTCTCAGTATTCTAGGTGTTCAACAATTGGTATAGAGCTTGGTTCCTTCAATTGGCTTGATTGTTGAGGTAGATCTTGTAGGTTGAACACATGGCTACAAGAAAGTATCCTATTCCTCTAGAAGAGATAATCCTTGAAGGGTTTATTGAAGAAGATTGTGAAGTTGACATGGAAGGTGAACTCAAGTCATTTGTTGAAGATTTTTATAAAGAAGAAGATGAGAATAGATATTTGAAAAAGGATCTTAGTGATGCATATGAATGTATTAAGAAGTTGAGAGAGTAACTCAAGAAATTTATAGAAAGAATTAAAGAAACAAATAAGTAGCGCAAGCAATCAAATGAGACTATCACCAATTTGAAAGAGCAAGTTGAAGAATTAAAAAGGGTTGAAGATTGTCTAAATGTCAAATTGAAAGTTAAATTTAAAGAATGTTAAAAGCTTGAACAAGAGATTGTAACTTTGAGATTAGATCGAGAGAAAGCAAGGATTCAAGAAGACAAATTCAAGAAGAGTCACACACTTCTTGATGAGATGATTGTTGGATAGAAGGATTCTAAGGAAAAAAAAGGATTAGGGTTTGAAAAGAAGAGCAATGTCAAAACAAGTCCAAATCTAGAAGAAATATTTTAGAAGGCCTCCTATCAGACAACCTAATGGATATAGGTATTTATCTTTCAATGGTTACCGTTATTCCTACAATAAATCTAGACATAAAGTTGCAAAGTGTAGAATTAGAATGAATCAGAATGTTTAATCATTTCTTGGTTAGTGCTATGCATGTAATAGATTTAGTCATTGAGCTAATGAATGCAAAAATTAGATGA
>VDFB02379711.1:172113446-172191496 GCA_007258455.2 Sequoia sempervirens | reverse complement strand
ATTTCTTTTTAGGTTTGATTAGGAGTGTTAGCAATAAATCATAAAGACAATGAAACCCAAAGATCTTACAAAACACAAAGGAAGTAAAATACCAAACGATTATACCTGATCGCTGATACCTCCATGATTCACTTTCGTAATACCTTCTTGCTTGCTGGATGATGTTGCCCTGAGATTCATCGTACGAGCAATCTGCAAATGCCTAAGTCCTACACCAAGCTTTGAAGGATTTATGCTATGTCTAAATGCCTATGCCCATAACTGTAATTGTCAATGTCTATGCCTAAACAAATGCCAAGACTTGATCAAATGACTATAATAAATATTGAAATTGCATATGAAAACTAAGTGTGCAAGTGAATAAATGCCTATAATATGTCTATGTAAAATGTCAGCGTGTCTGTGTCTAATTGAAAAGTGAGAGGAAAATGCCATTTTATAGAAAATGTCATTTTGAGTGGACGGACGAGATTAATTGATGTTGAGAACCTAAAATGAGAGGTCTAGATTAAATCTGAGAATCCCTAATTAGGGTTAGGGAAAAATCCTTAATCGAATGGTCAGAATAATATCTCAGATAATTAGATCGACGGTGGAGAATAAATGAGGAAATTAATTAAAAGAAATAAAGATTTTGAAAAATCAGAAGATAAGATTGCACGGTTGTGAGTTTGAAAATCAAGAGAAGATAAAGATTTAGGCGAAGATTCTGATTTAGAAAATCAAGAATGCTCGATTATGATTTTTTAGAATTAGATACTATTTTTGAATTAAATTAATTCAAAATAATGATTTACAATGAGATAATAGAAATAATCTTTTTCAAGATTATTTATCAAAATGGGCCAGCGATTTAAATTTGGGGCCAAACATTTTAAATAATTTAATTTATTTAAAATGAAGAATCAATAATTGGCAATTTAAATGGCATTAAATTTGGTATTTGAATTTTATCGGAATAAGACTAATTAATTGAAATAGAATTAATCCATTTTATTTAATTAAGAGGAAGTTCAGTGACATATTAAATAAATACGTGTAATTCATTTAATAATAATCGGAAAATTAAATCTGAAAGGGAAATTAAATAAATTAGAAATTTATTTAGTGGGAAGACAGACAGTGTAGGCATTATTTATTAAATAGTAAAATTTGTTATTGTAATCATGAAGAATAAATGACATGAATTAATTAAATAATTATGAATTATTTAATCAATAGTCGAATGTGGACCAAGGACATAATTAAATGTCCTAATTATGCTAGGACGAAAGTGGTAAAAATGAAGCTTGCAGGCCTAGGTCATTTTTAGGTGTCTACAATATTAACTCCCCTTTTTCATTTGGTGGCCTGGGGCCTTTACTTTGTCAAGTAGATGTACCCAACTGGAGCCATTGGTGGAACTTGTAAAATCCATGGCCATTTCCTCTATTTTTTTCCCCTTTTTCCTTTGAGTTTCCTCCATTTTTCTATTTAGGGTTTAAAATTTGCATGAAGGGCTTAAACCCTTATATCCTAAAACCCTAAACCCATGTCATGCACTTTTGTTCTAAAATTATGTTGGCATTGTGCACCAGCTTAGTTTTTCCCTTTTAAGTTGCAACCTTATGTCATTGGCTTGTCATTTACCTAGTCGTGACCCCTTCTAATGTTTTGTCAGTTTCCTAAGTCATTGGTTTCTAGGTTTTCTAACCTATGTCATAGGGTTGCAGAGTTTTGTAACCTCCCAACTTGGTGATCTCTTTGTTATCGGCAGTTGTCAGTTGTCCAAGTTATAACTTATGTCTAGGTAGTTATGTGTTCACCGGTCCCTTTACCTTGTATTTTTGGTCACTGCCCCATTTGAAATATTTGATCTTTTCCTAAGTTGCGGGTCAAAAATATTTCATCCCCTAAGTCTTAGGTCCTAGGGAAACCCCCTTTTAAGTCATGAATTATACGCATGTGCATATTAACCCTTTAAATGTGTAGGTGGGACCTTGATCAAATGACAGATGATAAAGTGAAAGCATTGACTGTATCTTGGCCATTCCCCACCAACCTCGCTCTAATAAAAATTTTCTTTCTAAAAGGCAATAGGGTTAGCGGGATGTGGACACGTGTATTGCTATAGGTTTGGGGCCCGGTCTCCACTTACATGCCCGAAATCATTAGTTTTGATCCGACGAAGGAGATTTGTTGTTGTGATTTAATCTCAGTCATTCCCCATGCACCTCGCATGAATAAAATAATGTTTTACAAAATCTTGCGAGGTTAGCAAGATGGTGATGCATGTCTCTAGTGGGACCTACAAAGGGGGAAAACACAGTAGTGGAGTGTGATGTCACTATGATGAGTGAAAAAAGATCAATGATTGCAATCAAGAGGATCTGACGGTGCCAGTCATTTCCTCTGAGTTTTTGGTGGATCCCGGCTTGGTCTTGTGGGGTTAACGGAGCGTGGTGGAGATTAATCCATGGTGGATGAGTGTTGACTATTGATAAAGATGGAAGGACCCAACAAGAGGGTGGTGATGGTGGATGATAATGAATGCTAAGAGGTGGCACAACTTGATTGGGTGATTGGATGACTCACATCATTGTTGTGATTCATTAGGTGCTATGATGGTGATAATCGAGTGACCCATATTTAAAGGTGTTAAATATAGCGGTCGGGTTTTAATGTTATGGGTAGTGAGCAATAGGTGTTGGATCTTGGCATGATTAAGATATATTGGTGGCCACAATTCAAAATTTAATTTACCAACGGTTAGCTACTCTTTTTTATGGGTATTGACTTTGTAGTAATGATGTATCCATTTCTCAACTACCAGACCGATCCCAGACAACTTTAGATTGCATTCTTGCACTTCTTCCAAGGTCGAAGTGATTGTTGACCAATGCCATTTATTCCTTGAAGTGTTGCAGTGGTTTTGGTCTTTTTCAACGTATGTTCTTCCTGACTTTGATCACGGATTTCTTGAGAGTGGCATGCCTCTTTTCAAAATTTCATCAATGTTGGAGTGTGCTCGAGGTGTCAAAGGCCTTTATGGCCAGTTGTTGCTCCATTTTTGGGGGAATTCTTGTGTTTGTAATCTGATTAGAGTTCATCCTTATGTAACCCTATTTTGGCTAGGGTTTTGAATTTTGAATTCAATTATGAGTTATTCCTACACCACAGAGGAAAATTTTGTTGTTTTTATTTTGTTTTGACTTCTACTCTCCAACCTGAATAGTTTGGTGTAGTGTTTCCCTACTAGATTTTGTTTATATGCTTTCTATAATTCTTTCCTTTGATTCAAGTTGAATAGCATAAGTTGTTTTGACATAGTTAAGGAATGTAATGAGTTATGCTCTGTAATAACAATAGATGACCATTGTACAACATTTGTATGTTGCTTCAATATATATGTCAATTTTTATGTTCTCCAAATATTGTGTGCAGTATCTTTTGAATCAATATAATCAAGGGTTGTGTTGATGCTTCAAACACATTTGTTGTTTGAGTTATATTTATGTTTTCCTATCAGTCAAGGAGTGGTGTAATTGCTTGCATAGAGATAATGAGGGTATTGTAGTGCAATGTGGATAACTAAGTAATATGTTTATTGTCCTTTTGTTGGTTTTATGTTGCAACGTAGTAGGGTTATGAGAAGCCATGGTTGGTCTGTTGTAGGAGTTTATTTCATTCCTGAATCCATTTGGATTAGGAACTGGTTAAGGAGAATCACAACATATGAAGCTAGGGAAAAATAAAAAACTTTTAATTCAAAAACATTTATTGCTTTCTTAGTTTAAATTTTCTTTCATGTTTCCCTTTCCACACTACTAGAATCCATTGTTAGTAAGTGAAGGTTGTGTAGATGATTTATCCCATTGAATTCCTTCCACCATTTTAGTGTGATGATCTGCATTAATGTATAGGGATACCCACCTTGGTCCTGTAGAGCCTAAATTTTAGAGGAGAGGCTTTCCAATAATTCCTCTCTTGCTTGTTGGCCACTAACCTAGGGTCTTGTAGTATAAGGAGTAGCTACCCTTTAGGAGATGCTAGACCATCAGCTAGAAACATCAACATATTGATGACTTCATTGGGGATAACTTAAGAAGATCAGGTAGAAGACCATCTTTCCTTAAAAGAGTCATTGAAGTTCAAATAAGAAATATTTGGGTGAGCAATTGAATATATACTATTCCTTATTGAGGAGGATAGATACTTGCATGAATCTTTAGGTGAGAAACTACAAATATGCTCTGAGAAACTACAAATATGCTCTGCCTTATTAAGGAAGATAGAGATTTGAAAAGGGACCTACATACTTGAAGAAGGAGGTTCCTACAACATTTCTGGTGTCTTCTTAAAGTCTGGTGCTCTGCTGGTGGAGAGAAATTAGAAATACATTGATCTTGGAAGGAGATCTCTATTGCTTGAAGATCTTTTCATCTTTCAAAGAGGTGGTGACTTTGCAAAATATTTCACATCATTAGAAGAGTTGGGTGCATCAATTTTCAGGTATTTTTCTATTGCAACATTTTGTATGAAGGTCATTAACAAATTATGTTAATATTGTCCCTTATTCAGTGCTTTAAGGTACTAGTTCAAAAGGGAAAAGATAATTTGGATATTTTGTAGCTAGTTGTATAGGGTTAAGATTTAAAATGTATCATCAAAAGGGTTCCCCCTTGGTGCAGGGACACCAAGGTATTTGGGTAAAGTTGTTCCATGGAGGTCTTAGGTCAGTTTGTGTTTTGAGTCTAGAAGCTTTTAATAAGGTCATGATTCACCAATTTATATTGTAACAAGTTATGTTAGATGGTTTTAGTGGTCATTAGGAGGTTGGGAAACTCAAATTACAAAATTGACAAAGTTGTCAAAATGTTGTCTAGGCAAAATGCAAAAAAAGTGAAATTTTTGAGAATCCCAATGGTAAGTTGGGATTTGAAGGTTAGTTTTTGTGGGAAAGGTCTGTAAAGCTTGATTAACTCCAATGGATTTTTTGTTGATGATTTTTTCTAAGGAGAATCAATAAAAGCCCCTATTTTTTTTACTATAACTCTATATTTTTACCAAAAAATCTGTTGTTTCTAGGCTTGTATGGCTCGTACAGTTGGTGTTTAGTCTATAAATACATTGAATCCATTATAGGATGGTTATATCTCTATTTTGAATCTATATTGGTGCATTCCTTTTATGTTTCAAGGTTTTAATTGATAGAAAACTGAAAGCGGGTATATACATTCCATTTGTGGTTTGAAGGCTTAAAATGTGGATATAGCCCATTTCATTTGACTATAACCCCTATGACTAAATGGAATGGGACCAAAAATTTATGAATTAGGTTCTTTGAATGGGTTTGTGAGCCGGGGGTGTGGTTTGGGCATTTGGGCATGATGCCCTAAGTGTCAAAATTGGGTATTTTGGTGTAATTTAAGGGTCTTGTGAGGGAAAGTGAAGAATCTCTTGGAAGCAATGAGTTTTTATGATTTCTTGAGCATATTTAGATGATATGAATATTTTTTGATGCAATTGTGAGGTGTCAAGAGATAGGGAACATGGTTACCAAAAATAAGGAAAAGTGAGGGTTCAGTGGATAAGTGTCAAAGTGGGGTTTCTTGGTGCTAAAAAATATTGATTTGGGAGTTTTGTAGTCTGATAAGTGACTTCCCATAGGTTTTTGGGGCTAGTAGAGAGATAGGAATACACTTCCTTTGTAAAAGAGACCTAATTGAAGGTCTAGGACAGTGTAAGT
Organism: Sequoia sempervirens; assembly: GCA_007258455.2. Taxonomy (NCBI): domain Eukaryota; kingdom Viridiplantae; phylum Streptophyta; class Pinopsida; order Cupressales; family Cupressaceae; genus Sequoia; species Sequoia sempervirens. The sequence continues at coordinate 172,185,768 of VDFB02379711.1, read as the reverse complement.
GCATTAATTTGAGGGCTTTGTTTTGAAGGAACTATGAGAAATTTTGTTATATGTTCTATGACGGCATAAATGGTACCTAAAAAGGTATTTGGTTAGTGGGGTTGGTTCTGGTTTGGAAAGTTATGTTCAAAAACCCTATGTTGGACTCCTATAAGGAAAACTAGGTGAGTTGGTGAAGGGAAGGTAAGTCAAGGTTGTAAGGTCTAAGAGAGTGTTTTTTTTGGTTCAATTTGTGGTTGGAAAAAAGTTACCACCCTACATGATATCAATTGGTATCAGAGCACAAGGAATAGATCTTTGAGTGTTGAAGATTGCAGATTGAAGAAAAGAAACTTTGAAGTTGAAAAGACAGTGTCAAGATGCCTCCAAAGAGAGATAATATGGATAGGGAAATGCAAGAGATGGAAGAGAAGATTGAGAGGGAGATTAGAAAGTTGCAAGAACTACAAAATAGACTAATAGCAAGGTTGGAGAGTGTTGAAATGGGACATAAGAGAGGAATGATTGTTGATGATGAAAGTGACATTGACAAAGAAGAAGATGAAGACTTTGAAGATGTAGATGAAGAGTTGGATGCTGAAGACCAAAGAATGGAAAGGATTTTAAAGGTAGTAAAATGGAACAAACACAATGTAAAAGTTTATTTACCCATGTATGATGGTACTCTTGATGAAGAAGCACTGTTAGATTGGATTGCAGCTTTAGATAATTTCTTTGAATGTGAGGATGTGTCTGATGAAGAAAAGGTGAAGATTGCAAAGACTAAATTGAAAGGGAATGCATTAGTTTGGTGGGACTATGAACAAGATGAGAGGAGAAGAAAAGGTAAGTCTAAAATTGTTTCGTGGGATAGGATGGAAGCTAAGTTAAAAGGTAAATTTTTGCCAAGTGATTATGCTATCCAAATGTCTAGAAAACTTTGAGATTTAAGACAAAAAGAAATGGATGTGAAATCCTACACTAATGAGTTTTATAAGTTGGGCATAAGGGTTGGAAATATGGTTGATGATGTAGAAAAGGTGGCTAAGTATCTTAGTGGATTAAGGTTTAACATCTAGGATGAGATAAGTTTGCACAATCCTAGGACCATTGAGGAATTATACCAAATGGATATAAGGGTTGAGGAAAAGGTGAAGAGAAGACAAGAAAATTCAACTAGAGGAAGAGGCAGCCATACAAGGAACATTTTCTTCTTCAAGACAAACCAATGAAAGCCAAGGAGATACACCTAAAGAACAAGGACAACTTGTTGATCACTGTGGTGGATTTAGAGGAATTAGGGGTATATTTGGTGGTGGTAGGAATTCAAACATGTTTTTAGGTAGGTGCTATAATTGCAATGAATTTGGTCATCCATCTCACAAGTGCCTTGAAAATTTTGGTGCTTTATCAAGTGGTGGTGAGAGAAGAAGTGAAAGGAGAGCTCAAATAGTGGAGGAAGAAGAATGTGAATGTACAAATTCAACAAATATATTTTTTTCTCTAGAAGTTGGGGAATCTTTGATGAATAGAAGACAACTCGTCAAGGAAACAAAGGAGAAAGAACTAGTGCAAAGGATATCTCTATTCAAAACTACATGCAAATGCAAGGACAAGGCATGCAAGATAATCATAGATTCAGGTAGCATTGAGAATATGGTTTCTAGTGATATGATATATAAGTTGAAATATTCAAAATTTCCTCATGAGAATCCTTACAAGATATCATGGTTGAATGATAACCAATCCATCTTGGTTAGTGAACAAGCTTTGATTGAATTCAAGATTGGAAGTTATAAGGATCAAGTTGTTGCCATATTTTTCTTGGGAGACCATGGTAATATGACAAGCATGGCATGTATGATTGTAGAAGAAACTGTTATCATATTAAGTATGAGGGAAATTTTTTTACATTAACCCCATTGCAAGGTGTTGAGGATCAGTCTAAAGGAGCCAAGGTGATTGTTTTTGGAAAGAAGGAGTTTGTGCATAAAGAGACAAGACAAAGGATAGAAGTTGCAACCACTTCAAGGTTTAGAAATGTCAAGGAAGTAAATTGGAAGAATGCTTCAAGATTAGAGTGGAGAGGTGCTATGTTAGTGTCAAGGAGAAGTCAAGAGAACAAAAGGAAAGATGAATCAAGAAAAGTTGATGAAATTTAGGTTGGGACAGTGCTATGTCCTATAGTTGCTACAAAAGTTGAGGGACAATCAAGTCCTATTAAGGAGGAAGCTACTAAGATAGTCAATACAGTGGGGAATAGGTTTGAAACTGAAAAGGTTTTGAAGACAGTGAAATTGGTGCATAATACCAAAGGAAATGATGAAGTGAATCAAGTAGAAAAGAAAGGAAAAGTTCATGAAGAACTGATGGACAAGGGGATAAGTTAGAGGAAAAATGGTAAGGATGTGTTTGCAGTTCAAGAAGTAGGTATAACATCAGATCATGCAAGACAAATCAGAGAACATGAATTAAGGCAGTTTGTAGGGTTGGAACATTGCCAAGTTGGAAACAAATTCATGAATGACAAGTACAGTGAAAGATTTCAGATTTTTTTAGTCAAAGATGCTTTTGTAGATCAAAGAGAGGAATTTTCAAAAGAGGACAAGTTGCAAAATAGTTTCCAAGAGACTTGGAAAAGTTTCAAGGTTGGTTGTATGGTGCAAGGGCACCAAGGTATTTGGGTAAAGTTGTTCCATGGAGGTTTTAGGTCAGTTTGTGTTTTGAGTCTAGAAGCTTTGAATAAGGTCATGATTGACCAATTTATATTGTAACAAGTCATGTTAGATAGTTTTAGTGGTCATTAGGAGGTTGGGAAACTCAATTTGCAAACTTGACAAAGTTGTCAAAATGTTGTCTAGGCAAAATGCCAAAAAATGCAATTGTTGAGAATCCCAACGATTAGTTGGGATTTTAAGGTTTGTTTTGGTGGGAAATTTCTATAAAATATTGAGGAACTCGAACAGTGTTTTTGTTGATGATTTTGTACAAGAAGCAATAAAAGCCCCTATTTTTTTACTATAACTTTGTATTTTTACCAAAAAATCTGTTGTTTCCAAGATTATACAGCCCGTACAATTGGTGTTTTCTCTATAAATACATTGAATCTATTGTAGGATGGTTATATCTCTATTTTGAATCTATATTGGTGCATTCCTTTTATGTTTCAAGGATTTAATTGATAGAAAACTGAAAGCGGGTCTATACATTCCATTTGTGGTTTGAAGGCTTAAAAAGGTGGATATGGCCCATTCCATTTGACTGTAACCCCTATGACTAAATGGAATGGGCCCAAAAAGTTAGGAATTATTTTCTTTGAATGGGTTTGTGAGTCGGGGGTATGGTTTGAGCATTTGGGCATAATGCCCTAAGTGTCAAAACTGGGTATTTTGGTGTAATTTGAGGGTCTTGTGAAGGAAAGTGAAGAACCGCTTGGGGGAAGTGAGTTTTTGTGATTGCTTGAGCATATGCAGATGATATGAAGAGTGGTTGATGCAATTGTGAGATTTCAAGAGATAGGGAACATGATTTTTCAATAAACCCTACCAAAAATAAGGAAAAGTGAGGGTTCAATGGATAAGTATCAAAGTGGGGTTTCTTGGTGTTAAAAATTGTTGATTTGGGAGTTTTTTAGTCTAATAAGTGACTTCCCATAGGTTTTGGGGGCTGGTAGAGAGATAGGAATACACTTCCTTTGTAAAAGAGACCTAATTAAAGGTCTAGGATAGCATAAGTGCATTAATTTGAGGGCTTTGTTTTCAAGGAACTGTGAGAGCTTTTGTGATATGTTGCATGAGGGAATAAAGGGTACCTAAAAAGGTATTTGGTTAGTGGTTTTGGTTCTAGTTTGGAAAGTTAAGTTCAAAAACCCTCTATTGGACTCCTACAAGGAAAACTAGGTGAGTTGGTGAAGGGAAGGCAATGTTGGCAAAACAAGGGCAGACAACTAAGAGGGGGGGGATGAATCAATTGTCACAAAATAATAAACTTTTCAAACTTCACTTAACTAAATCGTAGATCTGATGAATAAGAAATTAACCATAAATAATTAACACATCAGAGAGACAAAGAACACCAAGATTTTTTTATGTGGAAACCCTATTAAAGGAAAACCACGAGGTGGATGTTAGTCCACAATGTTATACCCTATTAAAAGTATAAGAAAAATAATGGGAATGCACATGCATTTAGGCACACTTCCTAGAGCTCACTGCTCAAATAAAAGAGGGCTCATTGCCCAACAATACAAAATATTAAAATCTAGAGATTGTGAACTAAGAGAATGGCAAGCCTAATTATAGTTCAGTTAAACACAAGGGCTGCTACTTTTCCTCACACTTCTCTAGGTCTTCTTCACTCTCATAATTTAATGATATTCCACCACATACACACATAGAGCACACCAGCCCACCGCGAAGCATGAAAATAATTGCTCTTATACTTGTCTGCAGCGAGATTTCGCCGAAAACTTGAGTCGACCAAGAAACATATTTGCAATGTCGGGACCAAATTTAAAATAGGGTTATGCAAATCCACCAGGGTCAGCCACAACATGGTGGAGACCAAATTAATATCTCAACACAAAAATAATTCAATTAATTTCACCGAAGATCCCTGGCACTACCATCGTATTGACGATGTGAAAAATTAGTAATACACTAGAAAAATTCTGACCACCCGAGCACAACAGTTAATGTGGACATACCACCAAGATGGAAGCACAATCAGGAACATCCAGGGCAACAGAAATAATGGAGTAAACATCTGCCAACAACTGAGATTTCCAAAATCACATAAAATTCATTCAAGAACATTGATAGAGACAACAGAAACACTGTCAAACCACAACATGATCAAATATATAAGCAAACCTCTAAAACTTTTGGTAGATAATCTAGATACACTCATCAGAAAATTCTTTAGTCCGCCGAAACTAAACTTCCAACTTAAAGAACAACACCCTTCGCGGCACACTTGCGGTTCCACTGGCAACCTAAAACACTTTTTACCAATTTTTTCCAATATCCTCGTGCCCTTCCTGACCTCTAATACCGCAAATGCTAATAGTGTTGTATCCAATGACAACCACATATGTATAACCTTACATCCGAAGCCTCCAAGCAATCTCCCCTTTGGCGGTGATGTAGCTTACATGATGTGAAAAATACCATCAACCCAACACTTGCTTTCCCTTTGGTTTTGACTCTTCTCCTCAATTTCTCTTCGACCCTTAAAAGGATTTTTCACATTCCACTTCTCCCCCTTTGACATCAATGGCAAAGGTAACCATGACCTTTCCATATACATAATCTGAACCACATATCTGCACATATGACTACTCCCCCTAAGTAGTAGCCACATAAACATCAATCTAAATCAAAACATAGCAATATAGGTCACGGATTGATCCAAGTGAATGCATCTTTTAGTTTTTATCAAGAGGGGTGATTACCCCTAGTATTCCTTTGAGATACTCAAAAGTATCCTTCAACAATGGCTTAGTGAAAATATCTTCAGTAGGCACATACTATTAGGTAAATTTGGTGCATCTCAGAGAAATATCCAAGAACAGTGGTGCCTTTGGTAACTTCAATTTCAATTAGATTACCTCAAAGACAAAAAAAACTATGTCCTAAAGCGGAAATAGACACAGTTCATTTCCCACATTAATCCTTCTGATAGAAGCACATGTAAATTCAACAACAAGCAACAACATAGATGAAAGATAAGACAAAAAACCAGAACACAGATTTACATGGGGAAAACCCTTTCAGGTAAAAAACCCCACACTCCAAAGATCGAGCCATTGTATTATTCAGCAATTGAAGGGTACAATACAATTCGGGCTCATAGCCTTTTCAGAGATTACATCATGTTCATTCTGGATACAATCTGGTAACCAACTCTCCCTCTGTACATTTCCTAATCAACCTCTCAAACCAAACAATATTCATACAATTGCAATACCCTCACACAGTATACAGTATAGATCAACATGACAGATCAACCATGGCATTTAATCCTTGATCAGGAGAGAATTCAGTAGCATAACCCTACTTCCTCTATTTTGGCCTCATGGTCTCGGCCTTCCATCCAGCCACTCGACCCTCACTCTATCGGTCACCTATATAAAAAAATCCAACCCAGCATCATCTTCTATTCCAGGCTATATTCATTTCATTTCTATCTATCAAGCTTCCTCTCAGAACTACCACAACAAACTGTCTTCCAATGGTTCCCATTCCGCTCTTCTGATTGGTCAACAACGAGCCACATAGGATGGTCTTCACTCAGTCAAAAGGCTTCAATCTATGTTGGCATGTTAGTGAGACACTGATTGTGTCTCCCTGATGCCACACAGCTTAGTATCTGATATCGCCAAGAGTTTCCTCATCGGCAAGACTCATATCGCTATTCACAAGTTGCACCGACTTCAGTATTTCTATCGGCGAGATATACAGCTCTTCGGTGAGGCATTATACCGATGTTCAAATTCACATTGACATGTCATACCATCGGCAAGACTCACCGCTCTCGCTAAGACATCCCACCAAGAATTCATGTTATTCTGAAACCACCATTTTCCAAGAGTTATACCGAAGACCCCTCATCATCGACGAGACTATCATCTTTCACTGAGAGTTCTTACTGAGCTCTTTATGTTATACTAATGTCACTGTCAGAAAGACTTAGGCAAAGGTCATACCAAGCCCTCAAGTCATACCAAGCACCGAACAATCACCAGGAGTCATACTGACAACAGACTGCCTCATCAGCGAGACAATCACTCTTCACCAAGACATCATATCGATGCCTATAAATCATACCAAAGACCTACCATTGGCCAGACATTCCTCATTTTCTAAGAGATCATACCAAGGTTCCAAAGTCATAGAGAAACCTCTGATGTCCATCACATTCATATTGGAATCCATCTAACAGTTGGCAAGACTTCCCTCTATTGCTAAGAGGTTACAGCGATGTTCACACCTATCAGCGAGAGAACCCACCATTGATAAGACTTCTTACTGAGACCTCCAAGTTCCCCCGATGAGCATATCTTGTCGGTGAGACTCGCTTTAGTCGCTGGGACTTCATACCGAGTGTTCAAGTCACTTTGAAGACCCCGGTCACTATGAGTCCCCCCGACACCCGATAAGAGCAATATGTCAGCCAGAGGTCTTCACTCATCACAAGGTCATACCGAACACACGGGGCCACAGTGATAGACTTCATTCGGCAAGACATCAACTTTGTCTCAGTGACATGAGTAAAACACAAGGTTATTGAACTTCCAGTCAGCCAGACAACAGGAATGTCATAGCGACCATGCTTTCTCAGAGGTTTCAGCTTGTGAGATTGAAGCAACAATTCCAACAATCTCCCACTTGACGAAGATCACACAGGCACCTCCAAAACAGCCAAAAACTAAGATCACACTAGCTCCACCAGTTCAGACCCCGCAAAACTCAAGACACCCAATCAACATGATTCAACAAATAACAGTCCACTAGACAATTTGAAACAAAGACCAGGCATCCAACTGCAACTCATTGTCCAACAAAGCAACCGAAATGCAACCGATCACAGCCTTCCAGGAAACCACATAGACCTCAAACATGCTCTCATGCTCCATCAAGAATTCTGCACTAGCATCCAAGATGTCCACCATTCAGGCAACAAACCTTGTCATCTTCCAACATGCCACCTGAGGAAGAAAGATACAAGCCAAGGTGAATAAGCACCTTCCAATGAGCATAAGCAAAAGATCCTAGTGATATCAACAACAAGATACTGCTACCACTTCACTATGCTCAGATGCTATACAAAAGCAATATCAACTTCAAAGCCTCAAATAGAACACAACCGTGAAGTCATTCTCTAGAAACAAGATAAAAAAACACCAGCTAGAACAACAATCAGAATGACTGCTTCCACCCAAATGATAAACACACACAACTAAAAATAGCACCCACAGCTCAAGCTATTCCATCTAATCTCACATACCTAAAAGGTATAAGCACTAGTAAACTCATGCCAAACTATAACCAACTCAATAACAACAAATACAAGCTCCAAGTTCTAACCAGTTGAAGAAGACAAAACACAACAAGAACTTCCACTGCCTGAGTAATTCCAAATCTGAAAGATCAAAGACATACCAAGTCTACTAATAACAACACATAGAAAATGTAACCATGTAGTACAAAAAATATCCACAATGATACGCATAACCTGCAACAAACCGTTACAAGATTCATTTCTCTCACCACAAGTCTTCACAATTCTCCCAATTTCTCCACATGCAATCAAAGGAAAAAGGATTAAGAACCTTCATGTCATCACCCATGAACATGAGTGAAAACATATGACCACAAGCAAGTGATCACTATAGCTCCAACCAAACCTCAAACCAATGAAATGTGAAACCAAACATCCAGGAAGTAAACCAAGGCCAAAGAGAGAAACTTTGCACACCATATCCTTGTAGAACATCCTCCTATATACACTTCTAACAACCAGTTGTGTCAAAAATGATCTCCTTCACATCCCAAAAGAAAATCCTTAACCACATCCAATCGTTCAATCACCAAGATCAAACCAACTTCTAATATCATGTAGTCAACATGGATGTAAGCCTCTCAAAGAAGATCAAGCTACTTCATTCCCCATTTTAGGAAATTAGCCCATACATCATCTCCTACCAATTCTCATTAGTAAATACATAACACAAAAGCTCAAGGAGTTAAACAAGTTGTACAACTTCCACTATGAATCCTCTAGAACCATTAAATAGCAATTCAAGATCCATATCATGAAAATGAACATAAAACACATCTTAAAAATATAATGGGCCAAATACCTCTCAGATAAATTGCCAAGCAGACCAAGAGTGGGAACAAGGATACTCCTTCAAGATATATAAGTCATCATGACTAATCCAAGAGCAATCTCCTCATAGGTCTCTAATTGAACTCACGTTCAACCAAGGTGTAGGCTTCTCGGACTTTCTGATAAAAAATTTATCAAGAATACCAATCAACAACACTTCTCTCATAAGAGAAAAACAACCTCACCTTATTCTCCATGCATCAATGAGTGCTAGCAACTGATCATCTCATGCTAAACTTCAACTGGATTACTGCATTATCATGAAGTATCAAGCAAATAATCAAAGCACCAAATACACAAAGAATTACCAGACCATTGTCAAAGCTCCAATCATCTGAATCTGGAACTTATCATGACACCATGATCTACATATCCCCTTAGGAGATACCATGCTTCAAGTGACTTAACCATGGTCACAAGTACAATGCACAATGCCAAAACTCCAATGCACAAGCAAGAGTAAACCATGACATAAAGAAAATAGACTCAAAATCAACATCACCTATCAAGCACCACCAACACCTTAGCCAAAGACTCCAAGCATCCTCCATGGATCCAAGATGTTGCACATCTTCAAAAAATGTTCATGCAAAAGTGAAAGAACCCTTCTGCAGAAACAGGATCTAAAAGCTCCCCCTTGAAACATCTACAACACTAAAGAAGACCATTCACCACCATGTGATGAAACCACAATTACTACTAAAACTCCCACTAAAACATGACATCCGAGCTCTCCAAGCATCATGTCCACCTACTTCAGGTTCCCATAACCAACTATTCAGGTACTCAACAATATCCATCCTCTCATCTCAAAGCAATCACACCAATGCACAAGTGACCACATACAAGGCTAGCTAACAAGTCTGCACATGCAAAGAATCAACATCATGGATAAAGACAGTCCACAACCAAGTTATCTCACTGCAGCTAATGGGTAGCTAATCCACCAACCACCTGCTTCGTAGATCCTGGAAACATCGAACATGCAAACCCATCATAGAATTGGAAACTACAACACTGAGATTTCAAAGAGAATAACCGCGTAGACAACATGACTCAAAACACTAGATCACACCAAACTTGATTTTCCAATCATGTCCAAAATGAGCACCATAATCAAGGGGCCCACAAGCACCACCATAGGAATGTTGAGTGACAAATCATGTACCAACACTCCCATGCAGAGAAGAAAACACACCTCCTCAACCCATGCATAAAGCATGCATGCAGAACTGTAACTATCTCATCCAACAACACCCCAAAAGCCAGTGTCTAGAAAATAGCTTAACAAAAACTCCACATAACCACAAGTTTTGCTTAACCATGTAAAAACCTACAAAACCACAGAGCCATGCAAGTACAAAACATCCTTAAAAGGAAAACAATAGTTCAGGAAATCCAGGCCCCTTTCAGGCCAAATCTAAACCACCAACATGTACATGCATCTGAGAAATAGAGAAAGGTTATTTCAAAAGCTTGCAAATCATCTAATGATTAACTTCATAGCCTTCATGTATTCGAGGTTAATAGGAAATAGTGCCTTCCAACACCAAGGAACACCACCTAGCATAAGCACTCTCTTCCATGGCTGAGAAACAAACTAGGCTTCTCCATATCACCAAGGAGCCTTACTCACAGACGCCCAGTATGAAAGCCTTACTACTACATAGCCACATAGCAAAGAAAACCACCTCATACTACAAGGTTATACCTCTACTAGCTAGGAGACACAAATCACAAAATGACCAACTCCCTTTTCCATCTCCACCATCCTTCAAGCTGCGTGTTGTCTTTGAATATCACAAGACTTCCACTCACCAAAGGATCAATAAATCAGTTCATTCCTCTAGATTTCCTCCAGCCCAACAAAATGAGAAATCTTCACAGGAGAAATACCCAGAACTGGTAACAAGAGAACAAATTACCACTTGTTGAATGAAATTTGGTGCATCTCGGAAATCTCCAAGAATAGTGGTTCCTTCGATAACTTTAATTTCGATTATTACCTTAAAGACACAAACAACTATGTCCTAAAGCAGAAACAGACACAGTTCATTTCCCACATTGATCCTTTTGAGAGAAGCACATGTAAATTCAACAACAAGCAACAACACCAAATGAAAGATAAGACAAAAACAGAACACAAGATTTCACGTGGGAAAACACTGATTAAAAACCCCACCTCCAAGATAGAGCCATTTGTATTATGGCCCCGAAGGTTCTGATATAATTTGATACTCATAGCCTTTTTGAGAGATTGCATCTTGTTCGTGGGATGCAATCGGTAACCAACTCCTCCTCTATACATTTCCTGTCAACCTCTCCGACCAAACAATATTAGGTACTATTTACAATACCCTCACCACCCGATTATATAGTATAGATCAACATGAGAGATCAACCATGGCATTTAATCCTTGATCAAGAGAGAATTCAGCAGCATAACCCTGCCTCTCACTTCCTCTGTTTCAGCCTCATGGTCTTGGCCTTCTAGCGAACCACTCGGCCCTCACTCTATCGGTCACCTGTATCAAACAATCCAACCCAACATCATCTTCTATTCCAAGCTATATTCATTTCGTTTTTGTCTGTCGAGCTTCCTCTCATAATTGCCACAATGAACTATCTTCCAACGGTTCCCATTCCGCTCTTCTGATTGGTCAACAACGAGCCACATAGGATGGTCTTCACTTAGTCAAAAGGCTTCAATTTGTGTTGGCATGTCGGTGAGACATTGACCGTGTCTCCTCGATGGCACACAACTTAGCATCTGATATCACCAAGAGTTTCGTCATTGGCAAGACTCATATCCCTATTCACAAGTTGCACCGACTTTAGTATTTCTATCGGCGAGACATACCACTCTTTGGTGAGGCATTATACCAATGTTCAAAGTCACATCGAAATGTCATACCATCGGCAAGACTTACCACTCTCACCAAGACATCCCACCGAGCATTCATGTTATTCTAAAACCACCATTTTCCAAGAGTTATACCAAAGACCGCTCATCATCGGCAAGACTATCATCTTTTGTTGAGAGTTCTTATTGAGCTCTTTATGTTATACCAATGTCAGTGTCGGCAAGACTTAAGCAAAGGTCATACCAAGCACCGAACAGTCGCCAAGAGTCATACCGACAACAAACTGCCTCATCGGTGAGACAATCACTCTTTGCCAAGGCATCATATCAATGCCTTTAAATCCATGCGAGGAACCTACCATGACTGAGCATTCCTCATTCGCCCAAGAGATCATACCGGGGTTTCAAATTCATGCAAGAACCTCTAATGTCCATCACATTCATATCGGCATCCATCTAGCGATTGACAGGGCTTTCTATGCATTTCAGAGGTTGCATCCCAATGTTCACCTATCGGTAGAGAGGAGCCATTGTTAGTAAGACTTCTTAGAGACTTCCAAGTTACCAGATGACATATCCTGTGGGCAGAGACTAAGCTTGAGTCCACTTGGGACTTCATCAATTCAAGTCACTCCAAAGACCCCGGTCGTTATGAGTCCCCCTGAAACCCGATAAGAGCAATCTATTGGCCAGAGGTTTTCACTCGTCACAAGGTCATACCGAACACAAGAGGTCATAGTGATAGACTTCATTCAGAAAGACATCAACTTTGTCTCAACGACATGAGAAAAACACAAGGTTATTGAACTGCCAGTCGGCCAGACAACAAGAATTTCATAGCAACCATGCTTTCTTAGAGGTTTCAGCCTGTGAGATTGAGGCAACAATTCCAACACATACTCTAATCTGACTTCTTTCTCATTCACTTTCACCCTCAAGAAGTGAAACTTGATTGATATATGTTTAGTCTTAGAGTGCAGCACCAGATTCTTTGAAATATTTATTGCACTTGAATTGTCATAGTATATGGCAATAGGCTCTTCATATATCACCCTGATATCTTTTAACATTTGTTTCATCCATATTACTTGAGTACAATTATTTGTAGTAGCAATATATTAAGCTAATGAGTGAATGAGAATGGAATTCTACTTTTTTGCTTAGCGCTAGAACAACTTCTTCCCTAGGAAGAGAAAGCTTTTGACTAGTACTTATAATCCGCATCCTCAGCCCAGTCAACATGGGTATATACTGCTCAAGGTGAGATGTCCATCCTTTGGATTTGAGATTCCAAGTTAATTGTTTCACTGGGATATCTAAAGATTCTCTGTGAGTCACATGTGAGGATTCTTTTGGAACGACCTAAAATCTAGCTACATATAATATTCATCATATTTGAATCTGAATGCAGGTTAAAATAGAGCAATCCACCAATCATTGACACGTATCGTTGCGGGTCAGCCTTAGGAGAATCATCATTCTATGTTAGCTTACATCCAGTAACCATGGGAGTACCAACAGGCTTTGAATCTTCCATCCCAAATTTCTTTAGTAGCTCTCTAACATATTTGGACTGAGATATGAATATCCCCTTGTCTAACTAGGCCACTTGCAATCCTAAGAAAGAAATTCATCTCTTCAATCAATACTCATCTCCAAATTCACCTTGTCCTCATCAACAAACTTCCTTACATGGGTGTCATCCTCCAAATGATGTCATCAAAAGATTTCCTATAATTAACTCTTTATGCGTCAATTTGAAATATGGTTGCTATCAACAACGCAGTGAATCCCAGAAACACGATAGTGTTGTCCAGTCAGCATACTAGGCTTTAGAGGATTTCATACAAGTCCAGCAGAGCTTTCTTCAGATTGGGAAAACTTCATATATTCGCAATGGAGTTAGCTAGAATCCATCCCGGATGATCAGTAGCACTTCACTTCTTCTAGTTCTCACATTTTCAAAATGCTCGATACATCCCATCGATAGACTTTTATATAGTTCTTGTATGCAACATAAGCGAAATAATCTAACAGCTTGATTCACAGCAATGGGAGAAAAAGTTTCTTCCAGAAATCAACACCTTCCATCGAAATTATTTTACACTTTTGGGTCTTGCTTTATTTTTGGACCCTTCACCTTGTTCATTCAACTTGTTTGATATTAGTACCAAATCATTTTTGTCTTCCAGGTCTGGGAACTAGGTATCTGATTTCATTCTAAGCACTTTCAATTTTGTTAGTTCTTCTTCATAGCTTCCATCTAATTGTTCATCTTGGTGACTTGATGACATTTTAGGTTCAATTTTGGAAATCAGGCAATATTCTTTTGTAATCTTCCTTCTAGTTTTCACTTCTTTATTCTTATCTCCTATAATTTGTCTTTTAGAATGATTTAGCTTTATATACCTTGGAGTTTTGGAATTTTCTTGAATTTCTAATTCTTCTTCTCTCTTATGCACTTGCACTTGTCTCTACTTCTTGACTACCTTGATTCACTAGAACAACTGGAACATATGGAACATATGGTACAATTTGAAGTTGATTCTATGTCTGAACATTCTTCCCTTTGTGTTGTCATCATTTGAATCATATCCACAATATCTAGATAATTTAGAAGAATCCTCATCAACTCTGGCATTTTTACTCTCAACCATCTTTCTCAATCTTCTATTATAGCATCATTAGGCCTTGCTTTTAGTAGAGTAACCTAAAAAGATTCCTTCATTTCTTCTTGCATCAAACTTTCCTATATCACCATCTCTCTTGATATAACATTTGCTTCCAAATATCTTGAAATATTTAACAATAGGCTTATAACCAAACCATAGCTCAAAAGGGGTCTTACCAGAATTACCATTAGCATTTACTCGGTTCAAAGTGTACACATCAGTGCTTATAGATTCACTCCAATAGATCTGGGGCATTTTTCCTTCTATCATCATTGTTCTAGGAGCATCCAAAATTGTTCTATTCATTCTTTCTACAACTCCATTCTGTTGAGGAGTTCATGGAGTAGATAACTATCTTCTAATTGCTTGTTCTTTACAAAAAGAGTTGAACTCCTTGGAAGTGAACTCAGCACCTTTGTCAGATCTCAAACACTTGATTTTCAGACCTTTCCCATTCTCTTCCATAGCCTTGAAACTTTTGAACTTTTCCATTGCTTCACATTTTTCTCTTAAGAAGGAAACCCACATCATTCTAGAGTAATCATCAATAATCAACATAAAGTACCTTTATAGATTACTTCTAACTCTAGAGGGACCATAGAGGTCAGTATGTAGCAGCTCTAGCAAATCATTTGAATGAAACTATTTTCTCCAAAAGGAGACTCTAGTCTGTTCACCCATTTGACACTCCTTACAAATTGTGTTAGCAGGCTTCACTAACTTAGGTAGATCTCTTACTGCTTGAGTGGAACTTACCTTGATAGTGTTATCAAAATTTACATGACACAGCCTCCTATGCCACAACAATATTTCATCTACTTGAGCAATTAAATAACTCCCACTAGCAGTATTTAGGTGAAAAATATTACCTTTTTTCTTTCTACCAGTAGCAATCATATTTCCATAATTTCCACGTATCTTGCATCTTCCATCTTTGAATTGTAGATCATAGCCTTTGTCCACCATCTATCCAACACTCAAAATGTTATGCTTCAGGCCTTCAACATATAAAACATCATCAGTGTTATCCTTACCACCAAGATAAATAGAACCTCTACCATGAATCACACCAGGATTGTTGTCTCCAAATCTTACAACACCACCATCATACTTATCTAGACTTACAAATTTGTTTTTATCACTAGTCATATGATGTGGGCATCCACTATCAATAACCCACTCATCCTTTTCTTCAACTCAGGTTGCAAGAGCTTTCTCATCTTTAGTAGATTCAGTAGCCACATGACTATTTTCAACGGTAGCAAT
Organism: Sequoia sempervirens; assembly: GCA_007258455.2. Taxonomy (NCBI): domain Eukaryota; kingdom Viridiplantae; phylum Streptophyta; class Pinopsida; order Cupressales; family Cupressaceae; genus Sequoia; species Sequoia sempervirens. The sequence goes on along the minus strand of VDFB02379711.1, from coordinate 172,170,096 downwards.
GAAAACCCATTCATCTTCATTTCCATTATCTTGATCAAACTCAACATTAATCACTCCTTCTTCAACAAAGTAACATTTTTTTGGAATCAATACTTATTAGGCTTAGATCTAGGAACTCTTTCAGGACATCTTGATGCAAAATGACCTATTTTACTACATGAAAAACATTTAATAGGTAACACTCCTTCATACTTACCTTTTCCTCTACCTTCTTTCTTTACAATTAGTGCTTCAAATTCTTCTACCTCTCTTTCTTTATCTTCAAGCTACTTCAATTCTTCATAATACTTGGATATCTTTCTAGAACATTCTCCTGGACCATATCTTTGCTTTTTACTTCTGGATATAGTAGCCTTGAATAAAAATTCAATTTTTAGAATAGATTCACCAAATTCACTTAATTCAAAAGTAACAAGCTTACCAACCAGCGTGTCTCTTGACATCTTTGTTACTGATCCAAGCTCTTCAATAGCGTGAGCCTTCACTTTGTAGGAGGGAGGCAAGGATCTGAGTATCTTAGCCACAATTTCATCACGATCCAGGAGGAACCATTGGCACATGTAATACCCATCACTATTTCATTTACTCTTTGCATAAAAGAAGTGATATTTTCATCTTCACCCATCTTCAAATTCTCATACTTGTCTTTTAAACTTTGTATCTTGGCCATCTTCATTGTGCATTTCCTTCATACAAATTTTCTAGCTTCATCCAAATCTCATGAGCTACCTACAGTCCTACCACATTTCCATCTCAAATATGTTAGAGCACTCTAGAAACTTCCATTATACGATATTTGCTTCCATCTTGAAGTCTCACATCAGTAGTGGAGGGACCATTATGAGGAATAACATATGGATCTTTTGTAATATTCTAGTAGGCTTCCACTTATTACTGCCTTGGGGTGACATTTGCATCACAGATTTCCGCGTTGGTAGTTGGTTCCATCCGTCTTGGACTATCAGCTGGCAGATGTTGCAATCTGAGATCCTCAAGCATTTCGAACTTCTTCGGAGAATCACCTTTTGAGAGTATTACAATTGTTGGAAAAACAGGGCCGGAGACAATAACTAAAGGTGAATCAATTGTCCTGAAATAATTCATTTCAAACTTCATAGCTTAATCTTAGATTTGATGAATAATTAATTAACCATAAACAATTAACACATCAGAGAGATAGAGAACACCAAGAATTTTTTGTGGAAACCCTGTTAGGGGAAAAACCATGGTGGATGTTAGTCCACAATTTTATACCCTATTAAAATCATAATGAAAACAATAAAGGGGAATTCACATTCATTCAAGCACACTACTTAGAGCTCACTGCTCAATTACAAAAGGGACTCACTACCCAACAATACAAAATAGGATTAAAATTTGGAGGGTATGAACTAAGAAAATAGCTTCTGCACAAGCTTGATTATAGTTCTAGTTAAGCACAAAAAACTCCTTCACTTTTCACTCACACTTCACTCGATCTTCTTCACACTATGCTTTGTAATTGAATGATATTCGCACATACACACATAATAACACACCCATCACATGAAGCACATGAAGAAACAATCACTCTTATATATCCGCTACATGAGATTTCATCAACAACTTAGTCGGCCAGGAAAATAAAACATATTTGCAATGTCAACCCAAATTTACAAATAAATTTTAATGTGAATCCACCAAGGTTGGCCACAACATAGTGGAGACCTAAATTAATATCTCCAACACAAAAAGACTTCAATTAATTTCACCTCAAAGATCCACAACATGCTACCATCATCATGTTAGCCAGGAACATGAAAAACTGAATGTACGCAAGAAAAATTTCTAACCACAAGCACCCTGACTAATGTGGACATACCACAAAGATAGAGAAAGATCTAGGAACATCCAAGAACACCAAGAAACAATAGAGAAACATCCACAGCAACTGAGATTTCTAGAATCACACAAATTTCACTCAGAAACACTGACAGAGACCACATAAAACATTGTCAAACTACAACATGATCAAATCTATATGCGGACCTCTAAAACTTCTGGTAGGTGATCTAGATACTCTTAATAATAAACCCTTTAGTCCATAGTAGCTGAAATTCAACGTAAAGAACAAGACGTCTTCATGACCTGCACAGTTCCATTGGGAACTTGGAACACTTTCTTTTACAATTTTCTCAATATCCTTGACATATACAACCTTTGATACACCAAATGCTAATAGTGTTGACATCAATGACAACCACATATCAACAACACATCCATAGAATCCAACAAGTAATTCAAGGTTGTAAGGTATGAGAGAGTGTTTGTTTTGGTTCAATTTTTGGTTGGAAATAAGTTGCCACCTTGCATGACATCACCCCTCTACTAGCTATTCTACCATGATTGAACCATAGTTGAATATCCTTAAAGAAAACCTTTTTCTTTGGAGATATATAACCCTCCATATTTTAGTTGAATCCATGGTTACCCACATTCTATTCCATGGTAAATAAAGAAGTACTTGCCTAAGTTTAGAGGCAATTTAGAAGAATCAACATCAAAATAATGGAAAGATTTCACTGATTTTTTGGTGGAAAGTCAAATAGAGGAAGTGGACGTTGTCATGAAGTTATTTGTAAGAAATTTAGAAGATGATGCTAAGGAATATTTTTTTAATCTTCTATTGCATTCCATTTGTTCATGGCATGAGTTTAAAGAAACATTCACTAATCAATTTGGTGAGGTGAATGGCAGTCATCTTTCTAATAGTTGTTCTCTGCACAATCAAGAAGTTGAAGAGGAATATGAATATGAGGTTGAAAATTTCTCACCTCTAGATGCATTATGGAGCATTGAAAGATGTGAGGATGATTCCCCATCTTATTTTCATGATAAGTTCATGGAATGTTGGTTTGCTATCCTAGAATCAGATAGGCTAGATGAATTGACATGTGTTGATTTTTTTTGTGAGAGACTTGAGCCCGATATGAGTACAATGCCACAAAAATGGAAGCCTTTAGGAGTTGGAGACATTGATGGTTGGCTATGTGTTGGATCCTAAAATTTCATACAAATTTTTGCAAATTTTTAGGTTCCTATGATGAAAAATTTGATTTCAGCACTGACAAGTACAGTTGGAAAATCTGCTCAAATGACCCACTTTGAAAAATCATAAAATGAAGCTAGTGCAATTTTATGCAAAATCACCTTGAAATCATGTGTATCTGACATATGTGAACTTCCATGCTTGATTTCAGCTTTGTACAATCAGTTTTGACAAGATTTCAAAATACCAAGTTGAAGGATTTTGTGAACGTTTGTTGTCTACACATGGTAAAATCTGTCAAAGTGACTAGCTTTGGAAGACAACATTTATCAACTAAAAGATTATCATGACAAACTGGTTGGCATTTCAGATTCTTCCCACCTCAAACCACCTTTATGTCAATTTTTAGAGCTTTAGCACCTCATTTGGTATTTTTTCAAAAACAAATCCAAATGGGTTTTGCACAGTTTTGACACTGGCATTTTTAGAAAATCCTCACGGAGGTCAACTTTGATGCTTGATATTTTGTGAAGGAAATAAAATTATGAGAATTCCTTCTACACACATGTTCATTTAACCTAAATGAACTAATTCCCAGGGTGGCAGATTTTGAGAATCAAATTTGATATTTTACAAAGTGGCAAGTTGGCATGCTTCAGATAGTTTTCACAAGTGTAGTTTTAGAAAGGGCTGATAAGGCTACGTTGAAAATCAATATCTTTCAAATCTTATGGCTTCATACAAGACTGTTTGGCAATTGTGTTCCCCTACTATAACTCAACGGGCTGGTGCATTTTCATGGCTCAAGGAGAAGTTTTGGTCAATTTTCCAAGGAAATTTTGAAAGCTAATTGGCTTATTTTGATCACAATGCTTGATGACTACCCACTTTAGTTTTGATGGTTGTTTTCCTCCTTGCTCCCCTACTCTTATACCAGTGGCATTCATCAATATCCATTCTCGAGGTCTGAGTTACTAGTATGGACATGGAGGAAAACTCCATGGGGAAGCATCTTGTAGTGAGAGGAATAACCTTTTTTTACTATGCAAATTAGAGGAGGAGAGGAATCAACAGGAATAGACCTCAATAAATGCTTTGGTGCAAGGGCACCAAGTTCATTTTCTTTGCACGTTTACACAAGCAAGGTCAATTGTTAAGTCTTAGGTGTTTTGAGTCATTTCTCCATTTAAATAAGGTCATAATAGACCATTGGTTGTGTATTTGAGTAATGGTGTCTTGTTCATGTTTGTTAAAGTTGATATTGTTCTCAAAAGTTGTAAAAAGTGCAATATTGTAAAAGTGGGAAAAAGCCAAGTAGAGGAATACCAACGGTTAGATATTTAAAAAGTTAGTTTGTGGAGGTTGATTCGGTTGGGTTTTGAGGAGTTAGAGTTTAAAAAGGTCTCTGCAATTAGAGGCAAGTTCTGTTATTCACTTTTGTGGAAGAGTTCAATAAAAAGAACCCTCTTTTATGTGTTGCATTAAAAATATTGTTGTGGCAAAGCATTATATTAACCCATACTATAAGTGATTGATAGAAGATGTTTTGATTTTGATAGGAGACTATGTTGAGAGCCTTTTGGCTTGTTAGAATCCAAGATCACCTGCATGCAAGATGGATACCTGTCACATGCAAAAGATATGAAGAACCAAAAAGATGTTCTCTGAACCTCAAAGTGTAAAATGCATTAAGAGAATCAATTATTACAAAGTGATCAATCCTTATGAAGGAGATCAAGAAACCCTAAAAGGGAAACCCTAAATGAAACCCTAGTGTGCACACTTAATAATTAATCAATTAATTAATTATTAGTATGCCTAAATTTAACTTAAGTAATAAAGGGAATAAGTGACTTAAGTGTTAATCAATGTGATGTAATTAATTAAGCATAATAACTTATTACTCTAACACCCCCCTTAAGATGAACTTAGGAAGAAGCTAAAACACTAGAATAAGATGCATGAAAGCAAAGATGGGTCCCGACAACTAGGCCTGATCAGGTACCCATTTACAAATGCAAAAATGAGTAAGAGAAGGAAAAACCAGTGGGACAAAACCCCCCTTACAATGAGATAACATGCTGCAAAGAAGCACTGGAAGAACTCTGTAGAGTAACACTAGAACTTGATATAGGCAAGCAAGGAAATATTCTTCTGTATACTACTGAAACCGGATGAGAGTCACTGATTGACTCAAGGAATCATGATAAAGCAACAGAAAACCCGATGCCACGGAACACTCGAAAACTCCAAACGGGAACAACTCTGGAATCTATGAAGTAGCAAGCAATTATTGAATGATGTATTACTGAAAATGAAGTGCAAAGATGCAAGATGCACTCTCCCAACTGCCAAAACATCCAAGTAATCACCAAACAACCCATCAGACCAAATCTGGACTAACTGATAAACCTGGGATAAATACAGAAAAATGCATGGACAGCAACCTATAGAGCTCCTTAATACCTTTCCGACGCTTCAAACAAGGCGAAAAACGGAGATCGTGGCAAAAAGTTATGAGCTTGGAAGCATAAAAATTACATCTGACTTCAAACAGTAATAAATGCATGAAAACAGTAAAATACTGAAAAATAAATAGCACTACTGGAAAGTGCTCGGAACCAGCTTTTCAGCGATATCTCGTTTGCCCGATTTCGATACCGTATGCCCAAGTTATGGCCAAAAGAAAAAAACTGCTCTTTTAGGAAAAACTAGGGTTAGGAGGGCAAAGAGGGGCCGGCCGTACAGATGACATCATGCTGACGTCAGCGGTTCCACAACAAGTGGCAATTTGTCTGGCTGTCACCCATAATCGACCCCACAAAAAAATGACCCTTGGTCTCTTGCATTATGGCTGGTATGGTGATGAAACGTCTGAAGTGAAACCTAGTTCTCTATATAACCCGAGTAGGCGCGGGAGACGGTCGGCTCAGTTCGATATAGCCATGGCACAGTGTTGAAACCAGCGAAGTAGGAGATGTAGCCAGGCCCGGGTGAATTGAGTAGGCAGTATGGTAGCGTTTAGGTAACCGTCAATTTGTGAGACCCATACTATCTTGAAGCATGGGCACAAAACCAAGAAAAACATTTTTGAACTTTTTTTGAATTTCTCGCCTCGATCTGCGTGCTGGGGAGGCCATATGGCCCCCCAGACAAAAAAAAATTTGCCTTCTCGACCAACTTGCACCAAAATAGATAAATTTTATATGAAAATGGGGGTTTTTGGGCGTTGCGGACTCAATGGCGAGGTCCGTTTTGTCCCAAAATGCCCAAAAAATTAGGCTACCCCCATATTCAATCAAAAAATTGCCTGTGGAAACCCTTGCTTGGAAACTCCTTTGAAGAGGCCATATCTTCAGATCCGCAGACAGCGGTATGGAGTGCGGGCTTCGATACCATGTTAGAATCCAAAGATCACCTACATACAAGATGGATACATCACATGCAAAAGATATGAAGAACCAAAAAGATGTTCTCTAAACCTCAAAGTGTAAATGCATTAAGAGAATCAATTATTACAAAGTGATCAATCCTTATGAAGGAGATCAAGAAACCCTAAAAGGGAAACCCTAAATGAAACCCTAGTGTGCACACTTAATAATTAATCAATTAATTAATTATTAATGTGCCTAAGTTTAGCTTAAGTAATAAAGAGGAATAAGTGAATTAATTAATTAATCAATGTGATGTAATTAATTAAGCATAATAACTTATTACTCTAACATGGCTTTGGTAGGATTTGATTTCATCAATTATTAAAGGTTTGGTGGGCAACTTTCTCTAAATAGGTATGTAATTCAGTTTTAGGGGTTTGAGGGTGTTAAAAATGTAAGTCACCCATTCCATTGTTGTATTTGTTTAAAACTTGGTGGAATGGGTGCCTTAAGATAGTTTTAGAAGTAGATGGTGGTTTCAAGAGTAGGAAGGGTGAGTCGGGTGATTTGGCATGATGCCCTAGTTGTAGATGAGTGAGTTTTTGTCCAAATTTGATGGTTTAATATGATATTTTGTTGAAAGAGTGTTGATACAGGTTGGGAGATGACTCATGAAGCATATGCAGACATAATTACATGTGTTTGAGGCATTGTCAATAGGAAAATTGGCTGGGAATACATAGTTTCATAAAACCCTACCTAAACTAGTCAAAACCAAGGGTTTAATGGTTTGGCATTTGGGTAGTGTCTTTGGGGAATAAAACTACTTGATTCAGAGGTTTTGTGGTTTGAAAAAATACTTTTTACAGAGTTTTGGGGTTAGTAAGGAAATTAAGTGTGTGTTGCTTTGTAAATTTGGGCTAATTGTAGCTCTGATTAGTGTACTTGTCCTTTTTAGGACATGAAAGTATGGAGCAACCTTATGTGGAAGAAAAATATGTTGAAGAACAATGAAATGGGTACTTCGAATGGTAGTTATGTTGTGGGTTTGTGATTAGATTTGTGAGTTAAGGTTAGGAAACCTTTGTTGTAGAACTATAAGAGAATTGGTGAAGTTGTGAAGGAAAGCACCTTTGATAGGGTTTTGTGAATTTGAAAGTTGGTTGAGACAACTTTTTTTGTGTTGTTTTTTTGTCAAAATCCTCCCTACTCTGCATCGGCTTTAAAGGAATGAGATGATAAAAGACATAGAGTCAATTGGTGATATGCTTGGATGTATAAGAGATAAAAACACACCCCTAGGTAATATTCATTGTGTTACTATTAGGAGCTTCCTACAAAGATCTTGGAAACTCCCTACAATATGGGAAAAGGGTGCACATCCTTGATCATGTATCTAGATTTCCAATTCAATAACATTACAGGGAGAAGATTCCCCTTTTTTATGAAATGTCATGCTCTCCAATTGTAGGTGTTAATGTCATATCATCTGAAACTAGAAGAGAGGTGTTTCTTTCTTAGAGGGATTTCATTCGTGGAGTTGATCCAGACATTATTATTAGGTTAAGGGCACATAATTTTCATTGAGGCAACATGGTATTCAAGAAATAAACTCTCTTGAGATGGCTTGTGCAATGGGTGTTCCTCTATCTTTTCTACTTTCTAGGAGACAAAGAATCAAGTTCTTGTCTTAGATATTAGGGAAATCGAAGCAAAGTAATATTGTGGTTCCAAATATCAAAGGATGATGATCTAGTCAAGAAATTATTATCTCAGACATCACCCAAATCTTGATGACTCCCATAAGGATGTTAGGGAAGGCAAAGAAAAAAATCACATAATTAATAGTGAGTATGATGAATCAAAGGTACAAAAGAAGATGATCAATTGGGGCTAATAGAAAATCAGTTGCAAATGATAAATTTTTTTAAGCTCTACCTAGATTTGTTGGCCTTCAAGCATAGGAGACTAAGTGTACTATAGGTAAGGAACAAACGGGTGTGAGTATCCTAGATATCAAAGGAGAAAATATCATTGAGGAACCAAAGATTATGCCTTCTTTGATGAAGAGGTGAAACATGAATCTTGTCCAGAACAATCTGAAGATATCAAAGCAAGCAATGCAATCTCAAGACATTCACAAGACTCGAAGCTAACAAACAATGTAAATGATGTAAATAAAGCTTGCATACAATCAAACTATGCTCAATCTACCAAAACTACTTATACTGAGGGTTACACCAACTATATTGTGGAGAGAAGCAGAAATAACAAGAGGAGTCAGCTGATGTGGGATCTGAATGTGGGGATCTATTGATTGAGTTTATTTTATCTATTTCTTCAGAAAGTATAAAAAAACTCTTGGCGGCAACAATTCAAGCTTGTAATGACTTGGGAAACATTCATTCATGAGCCCAAATTATAAATCTACCACCGATGGAATGATTGATAACTGAAGGATAGCTACTATAAGCCTTTCCAAACTAGATTCACATAAAATTAGAGGCTAAGGATATATAGACTTTTTGAGCATCAAATATGATTTAGCACATTATGTCATGAAAATCACTGATAACCTTTGCAAAAGTGTATGGAGGTAATACTTATGGAGCTATGGTATGATTTATTGTTTGAAGGAAATGAAGGATACCAGGTGAACCCAAAACATTCCTAATGTTGTCACCAAAATAGAAACCCTAAAAATGGTAGTGAATAAGCAAAGCATAATTTCATCGAAGAGACTTTTCGATATCGACATGAAAAACTTGGATGTCTCTTCGATTTCCCAAAGGGAAAATAATGAGTTGAGGAGTATATCGAAGAGAGACATGGGTATTGGAGGGACATTTCCCAAAGTCTCTTCAACAAACAACATGGTGCTAGAAAATTTCCATCGAAGAGAGAAGGCTATATCGGAGTGAAGTTAGTTGAGGTCTCATCAAAATTGATAATTCTCTTCGAGCTATGGAAAAAAGTGAAGAAAAACTCACATGCATGGCGAGAAATTTTTAAGGCATGAATTATTAGTTCATTTCCCCATAATGACTATGGTAAAAATAAATTGTTTTCTGGATGAAAAATGTCAAGTGAAATTTACTTAAAATAATAAAGATCAAGTGAAAAGTGACATTATAATATAAAATATTTTCACTAGGAAGTTAGCTAAATTTGGAATCTTGGAGCTGGTGAGTACACATGAAGGACTTGAAATTTTCATCAAAGAGAGGTATAAGCATCAGATTGAGGTCATTACAGGTCTCTTTGACACCCTAATAGGTATCAAGGATACACACTTCATCAGAGAGAGAATTTAATTGATCAAGTAAAAATATAAATCACGGTGATTAAAGATAAATGTTATTTTGTGAGAATATAATTTTTACCAAAGGCACTGTAAAATATGTTTCAGTAGGAAATGAAATTTTTTTACCTGAGGATCTAAGAGAACATGAATTTCACTAATGGTATGTGATTCTACCAAAGAAGTTAAAGAATGGGTAAATTATTTTTTCCCATTTTTAAAGAATGAAAGTACAACCTTAAAATTGCCAGCAAAAGGAAGGACAATTAATATTAATTTTCATGAGAGTTGAAGATAATGAAGATTAAAGTGTTTTAATTTGTTAAAGACAATTAATTGAATGAAGAGTTGCCAGTGGGGCGTGAAGGTCATAACCCTTGGAAATGCAATGTATATATGCAAAGGTTAAATTGTACCATTAGGATCATAATTAGGAATTGGATAGTAGGTTAGAAAAATCACTAGTAGTAGATAGGTTCATCCATTTCACTCATCCATTTTCACATTTCAGAGAATTCTACAATTAATTTATGTATTTTGAAGCAATATAATGGAGACTACTATTCTTAAATGGTGATCTATTTTCATTGTTCAATTGTTGTGTTGATTTTCATGCTTATATATTGGTGTGTTGTTTCCAAAGTGGTTCTCTTAAGTTATTCAAATTTACATAATTTTTTAGAACACAATTGTTGTTGTTGTGTGGTTATCTTGATTGGTTACCGGTTGGAGTGAATTAAACATCCTTTCAAATAATTCATTTTGATTGGTTCCTACCAAGGATTAAAATAATTTTAAAGTGATTATTATGATTGGTTTCCCTTAGGTTGAAAATTAAAAGTCCTTTCATGAGATCATAGTAATTTAGGAGAATATCACTGGGATTACTAAAGAAGAGTACAATAGCTTACAAACTTGCATGTTTGTACAAGGTGCAAACATTCCAAGTGCCCAATAAGTTAGAATTAAGCTACAAAGTAGACTTACTTATCTTTCATATATGTCTCCATCATCATCATCCATCCATTGACTCCATTCACCCAATAGGAGTAGGTACTAGTCATATTTAGGATATTTTATACAAAATTTACTCACACTCTTCACTATTCAAACACTCTCATTAGGAACTAGTTAGTAAGATTTTCATCTACTTCACACCCACGTGCCATAGTGAGTAGATTCCCCACTTTATAGATCACATTCAAGATTTTCAAATCTTCCTTACCTTTTAGGTACACCCATCTAGGTCTAGCAAAGCCTAAAGAGCAAGCGTTGATCAATCATATTCGCCCTGTCTATTAGCCAAAAATGAATTAGAAGCTGGGCAGATCTTATGGTCTAAAACCTTTGGTTTGAGACCCTGCTCAATGATTGATAAGTTGTTGATAGATAGGCATGGAGATCATTTCCTATCTATACTAGGTGGTGGTACTTTTCGAGGTGTCTGGCTAGTATAAGAAAGAACAGTGATGCATCTTGTAGTGGTCAATAATGCGCTTGAGCAGCCTGAGAGAAAAATTTTTGTCTGGATGTAACTCTTTATGATGTTGAAACAATGGAGATATAGAGAGCTTTCTCTCTATATCAGAGATAGTGTGACTTGATTTATTGATTTGTACCTTTCAACTAGAAGAGCAATAATGATGAGTCTAATGATGATTTCTAGTTTGATAGAATGGGATATAGATGCTGCTAGTTTATGGCGATTAGGGAAGAAGAATATATCTATTATAGGTAATGAACAAGAGGTTGTTCCCTTGTTTGATTTCTCACCTTCTTCTATCCCTTGTTCTAGTTTTGAAGTTGCCACTGAATTTTTGCATGAGGGTAGCATAGATGTAGCTATAGGTGAAAATGAAAATCAAGAAGTCAATGTTGCTACAACTAATGATGTTATTTATGATGATTTTGCACTTGAGGAGTATGATTGTATGGATCATATGGATGCATATGAAGATTTTTTTTAGGGGGTCCAGCTCATAGTATTTCTCATGAGCAGTTGTCTTTAAATTTTTCATGGCAAAGCAATGTTGGTGAGGAAAGTTCCAAATATGTGTCATAGTTCAAATTTTTGTGACACATATGCCTTAGTAGATTGTGAACAAGATGAAAAAGAGAGGCAATATAAAGAGTATATCTCTTCACAAAAATTTCCTAATGATCTAAATGGATGTGTTGATTAGGTCTACATCAACATTGAGGACTCCAAGCATGTTGCTTGTAGTTATGATGAGTAGCAATATGGTGATATTTTAACTACTCACATCCCTTATGTGCCTAAGCTTCAAATTTTTCATTTTGACTTGTCTAAGGATGAGTTTCCCTCTGCATGTCAGCATGATGAGATGGCACATTTTTCTATTCCATGTGATTTTGAAACTTTTTATTTTGGCCTTGATCCATGTGAAGTGATCAATAGGTATGAAGAGACAAAGGTTTTTTATGATGTTGATCAATGTTCTTAGCTTTTATCACCGAATATAGAATCAAAAAATGTAATGGGTGGTAGTGAGGTGGCCTATCTGATGTGGTTACCATGTAACAACAAGGTCAAACACAAAGAAATTTCTCACTTGTTCAAGGGTAATGACATTTTTTTTTTGTAGGAAGGAGGTTAGTTGTGTTGTTGTGGTGTGACAAAAACAATTATTGGTTGAAGGAGGTCAACTCCTTCAATAGATTGGTGTTTGACAGGGGTAAATATTAACTCCCCTTTTTCATTTGGTGGCTTAGAGCTATCAAATGAGGTGTTATGTATTGGGTTGACTCTGTAGCCCAATGGATGTTTGGTCTGCTTCTCTAGAGACCTGAATTCTTCCTCTGCTTTGTTAAGTAGATGTAACCAACTGGAGCCATTGGTGGAACTTGTAAAATCTATGGCCATTTCCTCTATTTTTTTCCCCTTTTTCCTCTAAGTTTCCTCCATTTTTTCTATTTAGGGTTTAAAATTTGCATGAAGGGATTAAACCCTTATATCCTAAAACCCTAAACCCATGTTGTGCACTTTTGTTCTAAAATCATGTTGGCATTGTGCGCCAGCTTAGTTTTTCCCTTTTAAGTTGCAACCTTATGTCATTGGCTTGTCGTTTATCTAGTTGTGACCCCTTCTAATGTTTTGTCATTTTCCTAAGTCATTGGTTTCTAGGTTTTCTAACCTATGTCATAGGGTTGTGGAGTTTCATTGCCTCCCAACTTGGGGATTTCTTTCTTATCTGTAGTTGTCGATTGTCCAAGTTATAACTTATGTCTAGGTAGTTGTGTGTTCACCGGCCCCTTTACCTTATATTTTTGGTCACTGCCCCATTTGAAATATTTGATTTTTTCGTAAGTTGTGGGCCAAAAATATTTCATCCCCCTAAGTCTTATGTCTTAGGGAAACCCCCTTTTAAGTCATGAATTATACGCATGTGCGTATTAACCCTTTAAATGTGCATGTGGGAACTTGATAAAATGGTAGATGATAAAGTGAAAGCGTTGACTGCATCTTGGCCATTCCCCAAAATCATTATTTTTTATCTAACGAAGGATATTTTTTGTTGTGATTTAATCTCAGTCATTCCCCATGCACCTCGCATGAATAAAATAATGTTTTCCAAAATCTTGCGAGGTTAGCAGGATGGTGATGCGTGTCTCTGGTGGGACCTACAGAGGGGGAAAACACAGTAGTGGAGTGTGATGTCATCGTGAAGAGTGAAAAAAGATCAACGATTCCAATCAAGAGGATCTGGCGGTGCTAGTCAGTTCCTCTGAGTTTTTGGTGGATCTCGGCTTGGTCTCGTGGGGTTAATGGAGCGTGGTGGAGATTAATCCATGGTGGATGAGTGTTAACCATTGATAAATATGGTAAGACCCGACAAGAGGGTGGTGATGGTGGATGATAATGAATGTTGAGAGGTGGCACAACTTGATTGGGTGATTAGATGACTCACATCATTATTGTGAGTCATTAGGTGCTATGATGGTGATGATCGAGTGACCCATATTTAAAGGTTTTAAATCTGACGGTCAGGTTTTAAAGTTATGGGTAGTGAGCAATAGGTGTTGGATCTTTTCATGATTAAGATATATTGGTGGCCACAATTCAAAATTTAATTTCCCAATGGTTAGCTACTCCTGTTCGTGGGTATTGACTTTGCAGTAATGATGTATACATTTCTCAGCTACCAAATCGATTCCAAATGGCTTTAGATTGCATTCTTGTGCTTCTTCCAAGGTCAAAGTGATTGTTGAGCAATGCCATTTATTCCTTGAAGTGTTGTAGTGGTTTTGGTCTTTTTTAGCGTATGTTCTTCCTGACTTTGATCACGGATTTCCTAAGAGTGCCATGCCTCTTTTCAAAATTTCATCAATGTTGGAGTGTGCTCGAGTTGTCAAAGGCCTTTATGGCTAGTTATTGCTCCATTTTTTGGGGGAATTCTTGTGTTTGTAATCTGATTAGAGGTCATCCTTATATAACCCTATTTTGGCTAGGGTTTCAAATTTTGAATTCAATTATGAGTTATGCCTACACCATAGAGGAAAATTTTGTTTTTTTTATTTTGTTTGGACTTCTACTCTCCAACCTGAGTGGTTTGGTGTAGTGTTTCCCTACCAGATTTTGTTTCTATGCTTTCTATAATTCTTTCCTTTGAGTCAAGTTGAATAGCGTAAGTCATTTTGACATAGTTAAGGAATGTAATGAGTTATTCTCTGTAATAACAATAGATGACCACCATACAACATTTGTATGTTTCTTCAATATATATGTCAATTTTTATGTTCTCCAAATATTGTGTGCAGTATCTTTTGAATCAATATAATCAAGGGTTGTGTTGATGCTTCAAACACATTTTTTTTTTTAGTTATATTTATGTTTTCCTATCATTCAAGGAGTGGTGTAATTACTTGCATAGAGATAATGAGGGTATTGTAGTGCAATGTGGATAATTAAGTAATATGTTTATTGTCCTTTAGTTGGTTTTCTGTTGCAAGGTAGTAGGGTTATGAGAAGCCACAGTTGGTCTATTGTAGGAGTTTATTTCATTCCCAAATCCATTTGGATTAGGAAATGGTTAAGGAGAATCACAATGTATGAAGCTAGGGAAAAATAAAAAACTTTTAATTCAAAAACATTTATTGCTTTCTTAGTTTAGATTTTCTTTCATGTTTCCCTTTCCACACTACTAGAATCCATTGTTAGTAAGTGAAGGTTGTGTAGATGATTTAGCCCATTGAAGGCCTTCCACCATTATAGTGTGATGATCTGCATTAATGTATAGGGATACCCACCTTGGTCTTGTAGAGCCTAAATTTTAGAGTTGAGGCTTGCCAAACATTCCTCTCTTGCTTGTTGGCCACTAACCTAGGGTCTCATAGTATAAGGAGTAGCTACCCTTTAGGATATGCTAGACCATCAACTAGAAACACCAACATATTGGCAACTTCATTGGGGATAACTTAAGAAGATTAGGCAGAAGACCATCTTGCCTTAAAAGATTCATTGAAGTTCAAATAAGAAATATTTGGGTGAGCATTTGAATATATACTATCCATTATTGAGGAGGATAGATATTTGCATGAATCTTTGGGTGAGAAAATACAAATATGATCTGCCTTATTAAGGAAGATAGAGATTTGAAAAGGGACCTACATACTTAAAGAAGGAGGTTGCTGCAACATTTCTAGTGTCTTCTTAAAGTCTCGTGCTCTGCTAGTGGAGAGAACTTAGAAATATATTGATCTTGGAAGGAGCTTTCTATTGCTTGAGGATATTTTCATCTTTCAAAGAGGTGGCGACTCTGCAAAATATTTCACATCATCAGAAGAGTTGGGTGCATCAATTTTCAATTATTTTTCTATTGCAACATTTTATATGGTCATTAACAAAATATGTTAATATTGTCCCTTATTCAGTGCTTTAAGGTACTAGTTCAAAAGGGAAAAGAGAATTTGGATATTTTGTAGCTAGTTGTAGGTCAGTTCGTGTTTTGAGTCTAGAATCTTTGAATAAGTTCATGATTGACCAATTTATATTGTAACAAGTTATGTTAGATGGTTTTAGTGGTCATTAGGAGGTTGGGAAACTCAAATTAAAAAAATTGACAAAGTTGTCAAAATGTTGTCAAGGTAAAATGCAAAAAAAAGATTTTTTTTAGAATCCCAATGGTAAGTTGAGATTTGAAGGTTAGTTTTTGTGGGAAAGGTCTATAAATATTGAGTAACTCCAATGGAGTTTTGGTTGATAATTTTTTCCAAGAAGAAGCAATAAAAGCCCCTATTTTTTTACTATAACTCTATATTTTTACCAAAAAATCTGTTGTTTCTAGGCTTGTATGGCTCATACAATTGGTGTTTTCTCTAGAACTACATTGAATCCATTTTAGGATGGTTATATCTCTATTTTTAATCTATATTGGTGCATTCCTTTTGTGTTTCAAGGTTTTAATTGATAGAAAACTGAAAGCAGGTCTATACATTCCATTTGTGGTTTGAAGGCTTAAAATGTGGATATAGCCCATTTAATTTGACTGTAACTACTATGATTAAATGGAATGAGACAAAAAAATTATGAATTAGTTTCTTTGAATGGGTTTGTGAGCTGGGGGTGTGGTTTGGGCATTTGGGCATGATGCCCTAAGTGTCAAAATTGGGTATTTTGGTGTAATTTAAGGGTCTTGTGAAGGAAAGTGAAGAATCTCTTGGGATAAATGAGCTTTTATAATTTCTTGAGCATATTTAGATGATATTAAGAGTTTTTGATGCAATTGTGAGGTGTCAATAGATAGGGGACATGGTTTTTCAATAAACCCTACCAAAAATAAGGAAAAGTGAGGGTTCAATGGATAAGTGTCCAAGTGGGGTTTCTTGGTGCTAAGAACTATTGATTTAGGAGTTTTGTAGTCTGATAAGTCACTTCCCATAGGTTTTTGGAGCTATTAGAGAGATAGGAATACACTTCCTTTGTAAAAGAGACCTAATTGAAGGTCTAGGACAGTGTAAGTGCATTAATTTGAGGGCTTTGTTTTGAAGGAATTGTGAGAAATTTTGTGATATGTTGTATGAGGGAATAAATGGTACCTAAAAAGGTATTTGGTTAGTGGCTTTGGTTCTGGTTTGTAAAGTTAAGTTCAAAAAACCTATGTTGGACTCCTATAAGGAAAACTAGGTGAGTTGGTGAAGGGAAGGTAAGTCAAGGTTGTAAGGTCTGAGAGTGTTTTTTTTTGTTCAATTTGTGGTTGGAAAAAAGTTACCACCCTGCATGATATCAATTGGTATCATATCACAAGGAATATATATTTGAGTGTTGAAAATTGTAGATTGAAGAAAAGAAACTTGGAAGTTGAAAAGACAAAGTGTCAAGATGCCTCCAAAGAGAGATAATATGGATAGGGAAATGCAAGAGATGGAAGAGAAGATTGAGAGGTGGATTAGAAAGTTGCAAGAACTACAAAATAGACTAATAGCAAGGTTGGAGAGTGTTGAAATGGGAAAGAAGAGAGGAATGATTGTTGATGATAAAAGTGACACTGATGAAGAAGAAGATGAAGAATTTGAAGATGTAGATGAAGAGTTGGATGCTGAAGACCAAAGAATGGAAAGGATTTCAAAGGTAGTAAAATGGAACAAGCACAATGTAAAATTTGATTTACCCATGTATGATGGTACTCTTGATGAAGAAGCACTGTTAGATTGGATTGCAACTTTAGATAATTTCTTTGAATGTGAGGATGTGTCTGATGAAGAGAAGGTGAAGATTGCAAAGAATAAATTGAATGGGAATGCATTAGTTTGGTGGGACTATGAACAATATGAGAGGAGAAGAAAAGGTAAGTCTAAAATTGTTTCATGGGATAGGATGGAAGCTAAGTTAAAAGGTTAATTTTTTCAAAGTGATTATGCTATCCAATTGTCTAAAAAACTTTGAGATTTAAGACAAAAAGAAATGGATGTGAAATCCTACACTAATGAGTTTTATAAGTTGAGCATAAGGGTTGGAAATATGGTTGATGATGTAGAAAAGGTGGCTAATTATCTTATTGGATTAAGGTTTAACATCTAGGATGAGATAAGTTTGCACAATCCCAGGACCATTGAGGAATTCTACCAAATGGATATAAGGGCAGAGGAAAACATGAAGAGAAGACAAGAAAAGTCAACTAGAGGAAGAGGAAGCCATACAAGACGAAGAGGAACATTTTCTTCTTCAATACAAACCAATGAAAGCCAAGGAGATGCACCTAAAGAACAAGGACAACTTGTTGATCACTGTGGTGGTAGGAATTCAAACATGTTTTTAGGTAGGTGCTATAATTGCGATGAATTTAGTCATCCATCTCACAAGTGCCCTAAAAATTTTGGTGCTTTATCAAGTGGTGGTGAGAGAAGAAGTGAAAGGAGAGCTCAAATAGTGGAGGAAGAAGAATGTGAAAGTACAAATTCACCAAATATAGTTTTTTCTCTAGAAGTTGGGGACTCTTTGATGATTAGAAGACAACACATCAAGGAAACAAAGGATAAAGAATTAGTGCAAAGGATATCTCTATTCAAAACTAAATGCAAATGTAAGGACAAGGCTGCAAGATAATCATAGATTCAGGTAGCATTGAGAATATGGCTTTTAGTGATATGATATATAAGTTGAAATTGTCAAAAATTCCTCATGAGAATCCTTACAAGATATCATGGTTGAATGATAACCAATCCATCTTGGTTAGTGAACAAGCTTTGATTGAATTCAAGATTGGAAGTTATAAGGATCAAGTTGTTTGTGATGTGGTACCAATGAATTGTTGCCATATTTTTCTTGGGAGACCATGGTAATATGACAAGCATGCCATGCATGATTGTAGAAGAAACTGTTATCATATTAAGTATGAGGGATTTTTTTTTACATTAACCCCATTTCAAGGTGTTGAGGATCTGTCTAAAGGATCCAAGGTGATTGTTTTTGGAAAGGAGTTTGTGAATAAAGAGACAAGACAAAGGATAGAATTTGTAACCACTTCAAGGTTTGGAAATGTGAAGGCAGTAAATTGGAAGAATGCTTCAAGATTAGAGTGGAGAGGTGCTATATTAGTGTCAAGGAGAAGTCAAGAGAACAAAAAGAAACATGAATCAAGAAAAGTTGATGAAATTTAGGTTGGAACAGTGCTATGTCCTATAGTTGCTACAAAAGTTGAGGGATAGTCAAGTCCTATTAAGGAGGAAGCTACTAAGACAGTCAATATAGTGGGGAATAGGTTTGAAACTGAAAAGGTTTTGAAGATAGTGAAATTGATGCATAATACCAAAGGAAATGATGAAGTGAATCAAGTAGAAAAGAAAGGAAAAGTTCATGAAGAAATAATGGACAAGGGGATAAGTTAGAGGAAAAATGGTAAGGATGGATTTGTAGGTAAAGGAGTAGGTATAACATTAGATCATGCAAGACAAATCAAAGAATGTGAATTAAGGCAGTTTGCAGGGTTGGAACATTGCCAAGTTGGAAAAAAATTCATGAATGACAAGTATAGTGCAAGATTTCAGAGTTTGTTAGTCAAAGATGCTTTTGTAGACCAAAGAGAGGAATTTTTCAAAAGAGGACAAGTTGCAAAATAGTTTCCAAGAGACTTGGAAAATTTTCAAGGTTGGTTGTATGGTGCAAGGGCACCAAGTTATTTGGGTAAAGTTGTTCCATGGAGGTTTTAGGTCAGTTTGTGTTTTGAGTCTAGAAGATTTGAATAAGGTCATTATTGACCAATTTATATTGTAACAAGTCATGTTAGATGGTTTTAGTGGTCAATAGGAGGTTGGGAAACTCAAATTGCAAAATTGACAAAGTTGTCTAGGAAAAATGCCAAAAAATGCAATTGTTGAGAATCCCAATAGTCAGTTGGGGTTTGAAGGTTTGTTTTGGTGGGAAATTTCTATAAAATCTTGAGGAAGTCGAATGGAGTTTTGGTTGATGATTTTGTAAAGAAGAAGCAATAAAAGCCCCTATTTTTTTACTATAACTTTGTATTTTTACCAAAAAATCTGTTGTTTCCAGGATTGTATAGCCCATATAGTTGG
Organism: Sequoia sempervirens; assembly: GCA_007258455.2. Lineage (NCBI taxonomy): Eukaryota > Viridiplantae > Streptophyta > Pinopsida > Cupressales > Cupressaceae > Sequoia > Sequoia sempervirens. The sequence continues at coordinate 172,150,364 of VDFB02379711.1, read as the reverse complement.
TGTTTGCTCTAGAACTACATTTAATCCATTTTAGGATGGTTATATCTCTATTTTGAATCTATATTGGTGCATTCCTTTTATGTTTCAAGGATTTAATTGATAGAAAACTGAAAGCGGGTCTATACATTCCATTTGTGGTTTGAAGGCTTAAAAAGGTGGATATGGCCCATTCCATTTGACTATAACCCCTATGACTACATGGAATGGGCCCAAAAAGTTAGGAGTTATGTTCTTTGAATGGGTTTGTGAGCCGGGGGTGTGGTTTGAGCATTTGGGCATGATGCCCTAAGTGTTAAAACTGGGTATTTTGGTGTAATTTGAGGGTCTTGTGAAGGGAAGTGAAGAATCGATTTGGGTAAGTGATTTTTTATGATTTCTTGAGCATATGAAGATGATATGAAGAGTTTTTGATGCAATTGTGAGCTGTCAAGAGATAGGGAACATGGTTTTTCAATAAACCCTACCAAAAATAAGGAAAAGTGAGGGTTCAATGGATAAGTATCAAAGTGGGGTTTATTGGTGCTAAAAATTGTTGATTTGGGCGTTTTTAGTCTAATAAGTGACTTCCCATAGGTTTTGGGGGCTGGTAGAGAGATAGGAATACACTTCCTTTGTAAAAGAGACCTAATTGAAGGTCTCAGACAGCATAAGTGCATTAATTTGAGGGTGTTGTTCTAAAGGAACTGTGAGAGATTTTGTGGTATGTTGCATGAGGGAATAAAGGGTACCTAAAAATGTATTTTGTTAGTTGTTTTGGTTCTAGTTTGGAAAGTTAATTTCAAAAACTCTCTATTGGACTCCTACAAGGAAAACTAGGTGAGTTGGTGAAGGGAAGGTAATGTTGGAAAAACAAGGACAGACAACTAAGAGGGGGGAGATGAATCAATTGTCACAAAATAATAAACTTTTCAAACTTCACTTAACTTAATCTTGGATCTGATGAATAAGCAATTAACCATAAATAATTAACACATCAAAGAGACAGAGAACACCAAGATTTTTTTACGTGGAAACCTTGTTAAGGGAAAAACCATGGTGGATGTTAGTCCACAATATTATACCCTGTTAAAAGTATAATGAAAACAATAAAGGGGAATGCACATGCATTCAAACACATTGCCTAGAGCTCATTGCTCAATTACAGAAGGGGCTCACTTCATCATCTGGGGCAAGTCTAGGGCACGCTTTAAAAACCTTTCGTCAATACTGGCAGTTGAGGCAAAATCATTCTTTGAAGCACTGCGTAAACACATCACTTCAAAGAGGGGCAAAATGTAGACACCTAAAAATGGTCTGGAGAATCTAATTAATTGAATATGACTTATTTGATTAATTAATCTTAAATTCTTCTACTTAGTAAATAAATAGAAATATTTATTTATATTAAGTTCATTTATAATTCTTCTATTTTCCTCTCCTAATTAAATAAACAAAATTAAAAACTTTGTTTTATTTAATTATTATCATTTTCATCATATTATTTCTCTCTTAATTAAATAAACAAAATTAAAAACTTTGTTTTATTTAATTAGTATCATTATTTCTTCTATCTTAAAATTAATACACAATTTAAATAAATTGTGTTATTTAAAATCACATTTCTTCTTAATTAAATAAAGATTGCTAAAAATCTTTTATTTAATTATCATTCTCCTTTTAATTTAATAAAACAAACCCTATAGTTTGATTTATTAAATTATTTATTCCTCCTTTTGCTAAATTTAAATAAATTAAAAATATTTAAATTTATGCATAAAATTTGCACTATTCACTCACCAATAAATATTTATTTCTCACCAATCAAATTAATGGCACTGCCATTCACGGGAAAGCTTCAGGAAAAATTTGCAGGAAGTTCTCTCAACAACCATTCCACCCACCTTCCCTCTTATCTTGCCTGGTGTTTTCATGGGGAGAAACCATTCTCCATGATCAGCTCCTTCTTCTCATCCCATGCCTTTGGATTCTCCAGAGGAAATCACAGCCCCTCATCCTGGTTTCCTATGCAATTGTGATGCCGGGAAAGCTATAAATACAGCTCTTGGGCTACACAAAAAGGATCCCAACTTATGCAATTTTACCTGCAGGTTTCCTGAAATTCAAGCATTCAAGCAATCAAGTTTTAGGATCAATCCATCAAGCTTTCTTCAGCATTTCATAGTTTTAACCATGGCTGTTTACAGTAGTTTAATTCTCATTTTAGAATCATCTTAGTTGCATTATAGACTCACAATAGCTTAATTCTCATTCTCTAAGTGTCACTTAATAGTTTAATTAGCTTATGAATCTAAGAGCTAAGTAAATTAGAGAAGTCTTTAGAGTTAGAGAGCAATAGGATAAATTTCTGTAGATTTTGTAGTTAAATTTAGTTTAAATTTCTTAATCTTAAATGCAATATCTTATTTAGAAGCGTAGAGGCATAGTTTAACTTGTTTTCCCCTTCTACCGCTTACAAAATGGCACCCATTTTGTAAGCGATAGAAGGTGGAAAGCAAGTTAAACTATGCCTCTATGCTTCTAAATAAGATATTGCATCTAAGATTAAAAAATTTAAACTAAATTAAACTACAAAATCTACAGAAATTTATCCTATTGCTCTCTAACTCTAAAGACTTCTCTAATTTACTTAGCTCTCAGATTCATAAGCTAATTAAACTATTAAGTGACACTTAGAGAATGAGAATTAAGCTATTGTGAGTCTATAATGCAACTAAGATGATTCTAAAATGAGAATTAAACTACTGTAAACAGCCATGGTTAAAACTATGAAATGCTGAAGAAAGCTTGATGGATTGATCCTAAAACAGGTAGCAGGCAATGTGAAGTGTGCATAGGTCAGGTCTTTATGTAGCTTAAGTGTTGTATTTATGAAACTCTTTAACACAATTACAGAGAAGCTGGCTGAGAATCAGAAGGCGTCATGAATGGTTTCTCCCAAGATAAGAGGGAAGGTGGGTGGAAGGTTTTTGAGAGAACTTCCTGCAAATTTTCCCTGAAGCTTTTCCCGTGAATGGCAGTGCCATTAATTTGATTGGTGAGAAATAAATATTTATTGGTGAGTGAATAGTGCAAATTTTATGCATAAATTTAAATATTTTTAATTTATTTAAATTTAGCAAAAGGAGGAATAAATAATTTAATAAATAAAACTATAGGGTTTGTTTTATTAAATTAAAAGGAGAATGATAATTAAATAAAAGATTTTTAGCAATCTTTATTTAATTAAGAAGAAATGTGATTTTAAATAACACAATTTATTTAAATTGTGTATTAATTTTAAGATAGAAGAAATAATGATACTAATTAAATAAAACAAAGTTTTTAATTTTGTTTATTTAATTAAGAGAGAAATAATATGATGAAAATGATAATAGTTAAATAAAACAATTTTTTTAATTTGTTTATTTAATTAGGAGAGGAAAATAGAAGAATTATAAATGAACTTAATATAAATAAATATTTCTATTTATTTACTAAGTAGAAGAATTTAAGATTAATTAATCAAATAAGTCGTATTCAATTAATTAGATTCTCCAGACTATTTTTAGGTGTCTACAATACCCTGTTAAAAGTATAATGAAAACAATAAAGGGGAATGCACATGCATTCAAACACATTGCCTAGAGCTCATTGCTCAATTACAGAAGGGGCTCACTTCCCAACAATACAGAATAGGATTAAAATTTGGAGGGTATGAACTAAGAAAATAGCTTCTGCACAAGCCTGATTATAGTTCCAGTTAAGCACAAAAACTCCTTCACTTTTAACTCACACTTTGCTAGTTGTAGGTCAATTTGTGTCTTGAGTCTAGAGCCTTTGAATAAGTTCATGATTGACCAATTTATATTGTAACAAGTTATGTTAGATGGTTTTAGTGGTCATTAGGAGGTTGGGAAACTCAAATTACAAAATTGACAAAGTTGTCAAAATGTTGTCTGGGTAAAATGCAAAAAAAATATTTTTTTTAGAATCCCAATGGTAAGTTGAGATTTGAAGGTTAGTTTTTGTGGGAAAGGTCTATAAATATTGAATAACTCCAATGGAGTTTTGGTTGATTTTTTCCAAGAAGAAGCAATAAAAGCCCCTATTTTTTTACTATAACTCTATATTTTTACCAAAAAATCTATTGTTTCTAGGCTTGTATGGCTCATACAATTGGTGTTTTCTCTAGAACTACATTGAATCCATTGTAAGATGGTTATATCTCTATTTTTAATCTATATTGGTGCATTCCTTTTGTGTTTCAAGGTTTTAATTGATAGAAAACTGAAAGCAGGTCTATACATTCCATTTGTGGTTCGAAGGCTTAAAATGTGGATATAGCCCATTTAATTTGACTGTAACTCCTATGACTAAATGGAATGGGACCAAAAAGTTAGGAATTAGTTTCTTTGAATGGGTTTGTGAGCTGGGGGTGTGGTTTGGGCATTTGGGCATGATGCCCTAATTGTCAAAATTGGGTATTTTGGTGTAATTTAAGGGTCTTGTAAAGGAAAGTGAAGGATCTCTTGGGATAAATGAGTTTTTATGATTGCTTGAGCATATTTAGATGATATTAAGATTTTTTGATGCAATTGTGAGGTGTCAAGAGATAGGGAACATGGTTTTTCAATAAACCCTACCAAAAATAAGGAAAAGTGAGGGTTCAATGGATACATGTCCAAGTGGGGTTTCTTGGTGCTGAAAACTATTGATTTGGGAGTTTTGTAGTCTGATAAATGACTTCCCATAGGTTTTTGGGGCTATTAGAGAGATAAGAATACACTTCCTTTGTAAAAGAGACCTAATTGAAGGTCTAGGACAGTGTAAGTGCATTAATTTGAGGGCTTTGTTTTGAAGGAATTGTGAGAAATTTTGTGATATGTTGTATGAGGGCATAAATGGTACCTAAAAAGGTATTTGGTTAGTGGCTTTGGTTCTGGTTTGTAAAGTTAAGTTCAAAAAACCTATGTTGGACTCCTATAAGGAAAACTAGGTGAGTTGGTGAAGGGAAGGTAAGTCAAGGTTGTAAGGTCTGAGAGTGTTTTTTTTTGTTCAATTTGTGGTTCGAAAAAAGTTACCACCCTGCATGATATCAATTGGTATCAGATCACAAGGAATAGATATTTGAGTGTTGAAGATTGTAGATTGAAGAAAAGAAACATAGAAGTTGAAAAGACAAAGTGTCAAGATGCCTTCAAAGAGAGATAATATGGATAGGGAAATGCAAGATATGGAAGAGAAGATTGAGAGGGGGATTAGAAAGTTGCAAGAACTACAAAATAGACTAATAGCAAGGTTGGAGAGTGTTGAAATGGGACAGAAGAGAGGAATGATTGTTGATGATAAAAGTGACACTGATGAAGAAGAAGATAAAGAATTTGAAGATGTAGATGAAGAGTTGGATGTTGAAGACCAAAGAATGGAAAGAATTTTAAAGGTAGTAAAATGGAACAAGCACAATGTAAAATTTGATTTACCCATGTATGATGGTACTCTTGATGAAGAAGCACTGTTAGATTGGATTGCAACTTTAGATAATTTTTTTGAATGTGAGGATGTGTTTGATGAAGAGAAGGTGAATATTGCAAAGAATAAATTGAAAGGGAATGCATTAGTTTGGTGGGACTATGAACAATATGAGAGGAGAAGAAAAGGTAAGTCTAAAATTGTTTCATGGGATAGGATGGAAGCTAAGTTAAAAGGTTAATTTTTTCCAAGTGATTATGCTATCCAATTGTCTAAAAAACTTTGAGATGTAAGACAAAAAGAAACGGATGTGAAATCCTACACTAATGAATTTTATAAGTTGAGAATAAGGGTTGGAAATATGGTTGATGATGTAGAAAAGGTGGCTAATTATCTTATTGGATTAAGGTTTAACATCTAGGATGAGATAAGTTTGCACAATCCCAGGACCATTGAGGAATTCTACCAAATGGATATAAGGGCAGAGGAAAACATGAAGAGAAGACAAGAAAAGTCAACTAGAGGAAGAGGAAGCCATACAAGAGGAAGAGAAATATTTTCTTCTTCAATACAAACTAATGAAATCCAAGGAGATGCACCTAAAGAACAAGGACAACTTGTTGATCACTATGGTGGTAGGAATTCAAACATGTTTTTCGGTAGGTGCTATAATTTCAATGAATTTAGTCATCCATCTCACAAGTGCCTTGAAAAGTTTGGTGCTTTATCAAGTGGTGGTGAGAGAATAAGTGAAAGGAGAGCTCAAATAGTGGAGGAAGAAGAATGTGAAAGTACACATTCACTAAATATAGTTTTTTCTCTAGAAGTTGGGGACTCTTTGATGATTAGAAGACAACACATCAAGGAAACAAAGGATAAAGAACTAGTGCAAAGGATATCTCTATTCAAAGCTACATGCAAATGTAAGGACAAGGCATGCAAGATAATCATAGATTCAGGTAGCACTAAGAATATGGTTTTTAGTGATATGATATATAAGTTGAAATTGTCAAAATTTCCTCATGAGAATCCTTACAAGATATCATGGTTGAATGATAACCAATCCATCTTGGTTAGTGAACAAGCTTTGATTGAATTCAAGATTAGAAGTTATAAGGATCAAGTTGTTTGTGATGTGGTACCAATGAATTGTTGCCATATTTTTCTTGGGAGACCATGGTAATATGACAAGCATGCCATGCATGATTGTAGAAGAAACTATTATCATATTAAGTATGAGGGAATTTTTTTTACATTAACCCCATTTCAAGGTGTTGAGGATCAGTCTAAAGGAGCCAAGGTGATTGTTTTTGGAAAGAAGGAGTTTGTGAATAAAGAGACAAGAAAAAGGATAGAATTTGTAACCACTTCAAGGTTTGGAAATGTGAAGGCAGTAAATTGGAAGAATGCTTCAAGATTAGAGTGGAGAGGTGCTATGCTAGTGTCAAGGAGAAGTCAAGAGAACAAAAGGAAAGATGAATCAAGAAAAGTTGATGAAATTTAGGTTGGGACAATGCTATGTCCTATAGTTGCTACAAAAGTTGAGGGATAGTCAAGTCCTATTAAAGAGTAAGCTACTAAGACAGTCAATATAGTGGGGAATAGGTTTGAAACTGAAAAGGTTTTGAAGATAGTGAAATTGATGCATAATACCAAAGGAAATGATGAAGTGAATCAAGTAGAAAAGAAAGGAAAAGTTCATGAAGAAATGATGGACAAGGGGATAAGTTAGAGGAAAAATGGTAAGGATGTGTTTGTAGGTAAAGGAGTAGGTATAACATCAGATCATGCAAGACAAATCAAAGAATGTGAATTAAGGTAGTTTGCAGGGTTGGAACATTGCCAAGTTGGAAAAAAATTCATGAATGACAAGTATAGTGCAAGATTTCAGAGTTTGTTAGTCAAAGATGCTTTTGTAGACCAAAGAGAGGAATTTTTCAAAAGAGGACAAGTTGCAAAATAGTTTCCAAGAGACTTGGAAAATTTTCAAGGTTGGTTGTATGGTGCAAGGGCACCAAGGTATTTGGGTAAAGTTGTTCCGTGGAGGTTTTAGGTCAGTTTGTGTTTTGAGTCTAGAAGATTTGAATAAGGTCATTATTGACCAATTTATATTGTAACAAGTCATGTTAGATGGTTTTAGTGGTCATTAGGAGGTTGGGAAACTCAAATTGACAAATTGACAAAGTTGTCAAAATGTTGTCTAGGAAAAATGCCAAAAATGCAATTGTTGAGAATCCCAATGGTCAGTTGGGATTTGAAGGTTTTTTTTGGTGGGAAATTTCTATAAAATCTTGAGGAAGTCGAATGGAGTTTTGGTTGATGATTTTGTACAAGAAGAAGCAATAAAATCCCCTATTTTTTTACTATAACTTTGTATTTTTACCAAAAAATCTGTTGTTTCCAAGATTGTACAGCCCATACAGTTGGCGTTTTCTCTAGAACTACATTGAATCCATTGTAGGATGGTTATATCTCTATTTTGAATCTATATTGGTGCATTCCTTTTATGTTTCAAGGATTTAATTGATAGAAAACTGAAAGCGGGTTTATACATTCCATTTGTGGTTTGAAGGCTTAAAAAGGTGGATATGGCCCATTCCATTTGACTGTAACCCCTATGACTAAATGGAATGGCCCCAAAAAGTTAGGAGTTATGTTCTTTGAATGGTTTTGTGAGCCGGGGGTGTGGTTTGAGCATTTGGGCATTATGCCCTAAGTGTTAAAATTGGGTATTTTGGTGTAAATTGAGGGTCTTGTGAAGGGAAGTGAAGAATTGCTTTGGGTAAGTGATTTTTTATGATTTCTTGAGCATATGAAGATGATATGAAGATTTTTTGATGCAATTGTGAGCTGTCAAGAGATAGGGAACATGGTTTTTCAATAAACCCTACCAAAAATAAGGAAAAGTGAGGGTTCAATGGATAAGTATCAAAGTGGGGTTTATTGATGCTAAAAATTATTGATTTGGGAGTTTTTTAGTCTAATAAGTGACTTCCCATAGGTTTTGGGAGCTGGTAGAGAGATAGGAATACACTTCCTTTGTAAAAGAGACCTAATTGAAGGTCTATGATGGCGTAAGTGCATTAATTTGAGGGATTTGTTCTAAAGGAACTATGAGAGATTTTGTGATATGTTGCATGAGGGAATAAAGGGTACCTAAAAATGTATTTGGTTAGTTGGTTTGGTTCTAGTTTGGAAAGTTAAGTTCAAAAACCCTCTATTGGACTCCTACAAGGAAAACTAGGTGAGTTGGTGAAGGGAAGGTAATGTTGGCAAAATAAGGACAAACAACTAAGAGGGGGGAGATGAATCTATTGTCACAAAATAATAAAATTTTCAAACTTCACTTAAATTAATCTTGTATCTGATGAATAAGCAACTAACCATAAACAATTAACACATCAGAGAGACAGAGAACACCAAGATTTTTTTACGTGGAAACCTTGTTAAGGGAAAAACCAAGGTGGATGTTAGTCCACAATATTATACCCTGTTAAAAGTATAATGAAAACAATAAATGGGAATGCACATGCATTCAAGCACATTTCCTAGAGCTCATTACTCAATTACAGAAGGGGCTCACTTCCCAACAATACATAATAGTATTAAAATCTAGAGGGTATGAACTAAGAAAATAGCTTCTACATAAGCCTAATTATAGTTCCAGTTAAGCACAAAAAACTCCTTCACTTTTCACTCACACTTTGCTCGGTATTCTTCACACTCTGATATACAATTGAATGATATTCACACATACACACATAAGAGCACACCCAACACATGAAGCACATGAAGAAATAATCGCTCTTATATATCTGCTACATTAGATTTCATCAAAAACTTAATCAACTAGGAAAAGAAAACATATTCTCAATGTCAACCCAAATTTACAAATAAATTTTAATGCAAATCCACCAAGGTTGGCCACAACATAGTGGAGACTCAAATTAATATCTCCAACACAAAAATAATTCAATTAATTTCACCTCAAAGATCCACAACACACTACCATCATCATGTCAGCCAGGAACATGAAAAATTGAATGTACACTAGAAAAATTTCTAGCCATGAGCACACCGATTAATGTGGACATACCACAAAGATAGAGCACAATCTAGGAACATCCAAGCACACCAAAAAACAATAGAGAAACATCTGCAACAACTAATATTTCCAAAATCACACAAACTTCACTTAGGAACATTGATAGAGACCACAAAAAAAAAATTCAAACCACAACATGATCAAATCTATACACGGACCTCTGAAACTTCTGGTAGATGATCTAGATAATCTCAAGAATAAACCCTTTAGTCTATAGCAGCTGAACTTCAACATAAATAACAAGACACCTTCATGACTTGCACAGTTCCACTGGAAACCTGGAACACTTTCTTTTACAATTTTCTCAATATCCTCGACATATACAACCTCTAATACACCAAATGCTAATAGTGTTGACATCAATGACAACCACATATCAACAACACATCCACAACATCCAACAATCTCCCCCTTTGGAATTGATGGCAACACATGATGTGAAAAATACCTTCAACCCAACACACTTGCTTTCCCTTTGGTTTTGACTCTTCTCCTCAATTTCTCTTCGACCCTTAAAATTATTTTTCACATTCCACTTCTCCCCCTTTGACATCAATGGAAAAGGTAACCATGACCTTTCCATATACACAATATAAACAAAATATCTACACATCTGACTACTCCCCCTAAGTAGCAGCCACATAAACATCAATCTAAATCAGAATATAGCAATATAGGTCACAGATTGATGCAAGTGAATGCATCTTTTATTTTTTATCTGGAGGAGTAATTACCCCTAGCATTCCTCTGAGATACTCAAAAGTATCCTCCAGCAATAGCTTAGTGAAAATATCAATAATCTATTCTTTGGTAGGCACATACTCTAATTTGACTTCTTTCTCATTCACTTTCACCCTCAAGAAGTGAAACTTGATTTATATATGTTTAGTCTTAGAGTGCATCACCAGATTCTTTGAAATATTTATTGCACTTGAATTATCACAGTATATGGCAATAGGTTCTTCATATACCACCATGATATCTTTCAACATTTGTTTCATCCATATTACTTGAGTACAATTATTTGTAGTAGCAATATATTTTGCTTCAGCAGTAGATAGAGAAATGGATTTCTAATTTTTTCTTAACCAGGATACCAACTTCTTCCCTAAGAAGAAAGCACCACCACTAGTAATTTTCCTATCATCCACATCTCCAACCCAATCAACATCAGTATATGCACTCAAAGTGAGATCATCATCCTTTGGATACCAAAGTCTAAAGTCAATTGTTCCTTTCAGATATCTGAAGATTCTCTTAATAGCAGTCACATGTGATTCTTTTGGGTCGGCCTAAATTCTAGCTACATACAATATTCATAATATTTGGTCTAGTATGGGTTAAATAGAGCAATCCACCGATCATTGACCTATATCTAGTTTGATTGGCCTTAGGAGAATCATCATTTTGTGTTAGCTTGCATCTGGTCACCATGGGATTACCAACAGGCTTTGATTCTTCCATCCCAAATTTCTTCAATAGGTCTCTCACATATTTAGACTGAGATATGAAAATTCCCTTATTTAATTGGGTAACTTGTAATCCTAGAAAGAAATTCATCTCTCCAATCATACTCATCTCAAATTAACCCTTCATCTCATCAACAAACTTCATACATAGATTGTCATCACCTCCAAAAATGATGTCATCAAAAAATATTTCTATAATTAACTCTTTATCATGATCCAATTTGAAATATAATTTGCTATCAATAGCACATTTAGTGAATCCAAGCTTCAGTAAGTATTTTTCCAATCTAGCATACTAGGCTATGGGGGCTTGCTTAAGTCCATATATAGCTTTCTTTAGGTGGAAAACCATATCTTCCTTGTCAGTTAGCCAAAATCCATCTGGATGTTCAATGTATACTTCTTCTAGTTCTCCATTCATAAATGTTGACTTCACATCCATCTAATAGACTTTATAGTTCTTGTATGCAACATAAGCAAGAAATAATCTAACATCTTTGATTCTGGCAACAGGAGAAAAAGTTTCTTCAAAATCAACACCTTCCATTTGAGAATACCCTTTACATACTAGTCTTGCTTTATTTCAGACCACTTCACCTTGTTCATTTAGCTTGTTCCGAAACACCCATTAGTACCAATCACATTTTTGTCTTTAGGTCTAGGAACCAGTATCCACATTTCATTCTTTTCAATTTGTGTCAGTTCTTCCTTCATTGCTTCCATTTAGTGTTCATCTTGGTAGGCTTCAGTGACATTTTTAGGTTCAATTTTGGAAATCAGGCAATATTCTTCTACAATCTTCCTTCTAGTTTGCACTCCTTTATTCTTATCTCCTATAATTTGGCTTTCAGAATGATTTAGCTTTATATACCTTGGAGTTTTGGAATTTTCTATAATTTCTAATTCTTCTTCTCTCTTCTGCACTTGCACTTGTCTCTACTTCTTGACTACCTTAACTACCTTGATTCACCAGAACAACTGGAACATATGGAACATATGGCACAATTTGAAGTTGATTTTGTGTTTGAACATTCTTCCCTTTGTTTGTGTTGTCTTCATCTGAGTCATATCCACAATATCTAGATGATTTAGCAAAATCCTGATCAACTCTAACATTTGTACTCTCAACCATCTTTCTCAGTCTTCTATTATAGCATCAGTAGGCCTTGCTTTTAGTAGAGTAACCTAAAAAGATTCCTTCATCACTTCTTGCATCAAAATTTCCTATGTCATCATCTCTCTTGATATAAAATTTACTTCCAAATATCTTGAAATATTTAACAGTAGGCTTATAACCAAACCTTAGCTCAAAAGGGGTCTTACCAGAATTACCATTAGCATTTACTCAGTTCAAATTGTACACATCAGTGCTTATAGATTCACTCCAATAGATTTGGGGCACATTTCCTTCTATCATCATTATTCTAGGAGCATCCAAAATTGTTTTATTCTTTCTTTCTGCAACTCCATTATGTTGAGGGGTTTAGGGAGCAGATAACTATCTTCTAATTCCATGTTCTTTACAAAAAGAGTCGAACTCCCTAGAAGTGAACTCACCACCTCTGTCAGATCTCAAGCACTTGATTTTTAGACCTTTCTCATTCTCTTCCATAGCTTTGAAACTTTTGAACTTTTCCAGTGCTTCACATTTTTCTCTTAAGAAGGAAACCCATTTCATTCTAGAGTAATCATCAATAATCAACATAAAGTACCTTTCTCCATGAATACTTTTGACTCTAGAGGGACCACAGAGGTCAATATGTAGCAGCTCTAGCAAATCATTTGAATGAAACTGTTTTCTCTAGAAGGAGACTCTAGTATGTTCGCCCATTTGACACTCCTTAAAAATTGTGTTAGAAGGCTTCACTAACTTAGGTAGATCTCTTACTGCTTGAGTGAAACTTACCTTTACAATGTTATCAAAATTTACATGACACAATCTCCTATGCCACAACCAGATTTCATCTACATGAGAAATTAAACAACTCCCACTAGTAGTATTTAGGTGAAAAATATTACCTTTTGTCTTTCTACTAGTAGCAATCATATTTCCAAAATTTCCACGTATCTTGCATCTTCCATCTTTGAATTGTAGATCATAGCCTTTGTCCACCATCTATCCAACACTCAAAATATTATGCTTCAGGCCTTCAACATAAAGAACATCATCAGTGTTATCCTTACCACCAAGATAAATGGCACCTCTGCCATGAATCACAGCAACATTGTTGTCTCCAAATATTACAACACCACCATCATACTTCTCTTGACTTACAAATTTGTTTTTATCACTAGTCATATGATGTGAGCATCCACTATCAATAACCCACTCATCCTTTTCTTCAACTCAGGTTGTAAGAGCTTTCTCATCTTTAGTAGATTCAGTAGCCATGCGACTATTTTCAATGGTAGCAATGAAAACCCATTCATCTTCATTTCCATTATCTTTATCAAACTCATCATTAGTCACTCCTTCAGCAAAGTAACATTTCTTTTGGAATCAAGACTTATTAGGCTTAGATCTAGGAACTCTTTCAGGAAATATTGATGCAAAATGACCTATTTTACTACATGAAAAACATTTAATAGGTAACACTCCTTCATGGTTACCTTTTCCTCTACCTTCTTTCTTTACAATTAGTGCTTCCAATTCTTCTACCTCTCTTTCTTTATCTTCAAGCTGCTTCAGTTCTTCATCATACTTGGATATCTTTCTAGAACATTCTCCTAGACCATATCTTTGCTTGTTACTTCTAGAAATAGTAGCCTTGAATACAAATTCAATTTTAAAAATAGATTCACCAAATTCACTTAATTCAAAAGTAGCAAGCTTACCAACCAACATGTGTCTTAACATCTTTGTTACTGATCTGAGCTCTTCAATAGCGTGAGCCTTCACTTTGTAGGAGGGAAGCAAGGATCTGAGTATCTTAGCCACAATTTCATCCTCATCTAGAGAACCACTGGCACATGTAATACCCATCACTATTTCATTTACTCTTTGCATAAAAGAATTGATATTTTCATCTTCACCCATCTTAAAATTCTCATACTTGCCTTTTAAACTTTGTAGCTTAGCCATCTTCACCTATGCATCTCCTTAATACAAATTTTCCAACTTCGTCTAAATCTCATGAGCTATTTGTAGTCCTACCACATTTTCCATCTCCGAATCTGTTAGAGCACTCACCAAAGCTTCAATAGCCCTAATATTGTTTTCAGCATCTTTGATCTCATCAGTAGTGGAGGGACCATCCTAAGGAATAACATATGGATCTTTTGTACTATTCTAGTAGGATTCACCAATACACCTTAGGTGACATTGCATCCTGACTTTCCACAGTGAGTAGTTAGTTTCATCAAATCTTGGACTATCTTTCTTGAATGTTGCAATCTCATATCACCTCAAGTGTTTAGAATTATTTAGAGGAATCTGCTTTGATACCAATTGTTGGAAAAACAAGGACATACAACTAAGAGGGGGGGTGAATCAGTTGTCACAAAATAATAAAATTTTCAAACTTCACTTAACTTAATCTTAGATCTGATCAATAATCAATTAACCATAAATAATTAACACATCAGAGAGATAGAGAACACCAAGATTTTTTTATGTGGAAACCCTATTAGAGGAAAAACCACAATGGATGTTAGTCCATAATTTTATAGCTTATTAAAATTATAATGAAAACAATAAAGGGGAATGCACATGCATTCAAGCACACTACCTAGAGCTCACTGCTCAATTACAGAAGGGGCTCACTACCCAACAATACATAATAGGATTAAAATCTGGAGGGTACAAACTAAGGAAATAGCTTCTGCACAAGCCTAATTACAGTTCTAGTTAAGCACAAAAAAATCCATCACTTTCACTCACAATTCACTTTGTCTTCTTCACACTATACTTTGCAATCAAATTATATTCACACATAAACACATAATAACACACCCATCACATGAAGCACATGAAGAAACAATCACTCTTATATATTTGCTACATGAGATTTCATCAACAACTTAGTCGGCTAGGAAAATAAAACATATTTGCAATGTTGGCCCAAATTTACAAATAAATTTTAATGTGAATCCACCAAGGTTGGCCACAACATAGTGGAGACCCAAATTAATATCTCCAACACAAAAAGAGTTCAATTAATTTCACCTCGAAGATCCATAACATGCTACCATCATCATGTTAGCCAAAAACATGAAAAACCAAATGTATGCAAGAAAAATTTCTGACCACGAGCACACCAATTAATGTGGACATACCAAAAAGATAGAGCACGATCTAGGAACATCCAAGAACACCAAGAAACAATAGAGAAACATCCGCAACAACTGATATTTCTAGAATCACACAAATTTCACTTAGGAACACTGACAAAGACCACAAAAAACATTGTCAGACCACAACATGATCAAATCTACACACGAACCTCTAAAATTTTTGGGAGATGATCTAGATACTCATAATAAACCCTTTAGTCCATAGTACCTAAAATTCAACGTAAAGAACAAGACGTCTTCATGACCTGTACAGTTCCACTGGGAACTTGGAACACTTTCTCTTACAATATTCTCAATATCCTTGACATATACAACATCCGATACACCAAATGCTAATAGTGTTGACATCAATGACAACCACATATCAGCAACACATCCATAGAATCCAACAAGTAAGTCAAGGTTGTAAGGTCTGAGAGAGTGTTTGTTTTGGTTCCATTTTTGGTTGGAAATAAGTTACCACCTTGCATGACATCACCCCTCTACTAGCTATTCTGCCATGATTGAACCACAGTTGAATATCCTCAAAGAAAACCTTTTTCTTTGGAGATATATAACCCTCCATATTTTAGTTGAATCCATGGTTACCCACATTCTATTCCATGGGAAATAAAGAAGTACTTGCCTAAGTTTAGAGGCAATTTAGAAGAATCAACATCAAAATACTGGAAAGATTTCACTGATTTTTTGGTGGAAAGTAAAATAGAGGAAGTGGATGTTGTCCTGAAGTTATTCGTAAGAAATTTAGAAAATGATGCTAAGGAATAGTTTGTTAATCTTCTCTTGCATTCCATTTGTTCATGGTGTGAGTTTAAATAAAAATTCACTAATCAATTTGGTGAGGTGAATGGCAGTCATCTTTCTGATAGTTGTTCTCTGCACAATCAAGATGTTGAAGAGGAATATGAATATGAGGTTGAAAATTTCTCACCTCTAGATGCATTATGGAGCATTGAAAGATGTGAGGATGAGTCCCCATCTAATTTTCATGATAATTTCATGGAATGTTGGTTTGCTATACCAGAATCAAATAGGCTAGATGAATCAACATGTGTTGATTTTTTTGTGAGAGACTTGAGCCCGGGATGAGTACAATGCCACAAAGATGGAAGCCTTTAGGAGTTGGAGACATTGATGGTTGGCTTTGTGTTGGAGCCTAAAATTTCATACAAATTTTTGCAAATTTTTAGGTTCCTATGATGAAAAATTTGATTTCAGCACTGACAAGTATAGTTGGAAAATCTACTCAAATGACCCACTTTGAAAAATCATAAAATGAAGCTAGTGTAATTTTATACAAAATCACCTTGCAATCATGTTTATCTAACATATGTGAACTTCCATGCTTGATTTCAGCTTCGTACAATTAGTTTTGAAAAGATTTCAAAATACCAAGTTGAAGGGTTTTGTGAAGGTTTGTTGTCTACACAGTAAAATCTATCAAACTGGCCAGCATTGGAAGACAACATTTATCAACTAAAATATTGTCATGACAAACTAGTTGGAATTTCAGATTCTTCCCACCTCAATTATGCCAATTTTTAGAGCTTTTTTTTCAAAATGAAATCCAAATGGGTTTTGCACAGTTTTGACGCTGGCATTTTCAGAAAATCCTCACAGAGGTCAACTTTGATGCTTGATATTTTGTGAAGGAAATAAAATTATGAGAAGCCCTTCTACACACATGTTCATTTAACCTAAATGAACTAATTCCCAAGGTGGCAGATTCTGAGAATCATATTTGATATTTTACAAAGTGGCAAGTTGGCATGCTTCAGATAGTTTTCACAAGTGTAGTTTCAGAAAGGGCTGATAGGGCTACTTTGAAAATCAATATCTTTCAAATCTTATGGCTTCATACAAGACTGTTTGGCAACTGTGTTCCCCTACTATAACTCAAAAATGCAATGCATTTTCATGGCTTAAGGAGAAGTTTTGGTCAGTTTTCCAAGGGAATTTTGAAAGCTACTTGGCTTATTTTGATCACAATGCTTGATGACTACCCACTTTAGTTTTGATGGTTGTTTTTCTCCTTGCTCCCCTGCTCTTATACTAGTGGCATTCATCAATATCCATTCTCGAGGTCTGAGTTGCTAGTATGGACATGGAAGAAAACTCCATGGGGAAGCATCTTGTAGTGAGAGGAATAACCTTTCTTTACTGTGCAAATTAGAGGAGGAGAGGAATCAACAGGAGTAGACCTCAATAAATGTTTTTGGTGTAGGGGCACCAAGTTCATTTTCTTTGCACATTTACACAAGCAAGGTCAATTGTTAAGTCTTAGGTGTTTTGACTCATTTCTCCATTTAAATAAGGTCATAATAGACCATTTGTTGTGTATTTGAGTAATGGTGTCTTGTTCATGTTTGTTAAAGTTGATATTGTTCTCAAAAGTTGTAAAAAGTGCAATATTGTAAAAGTCTGAAAAAGCCAAGTAGAGGAATCCCAATGGTCAAATATTTAAAAATTTGGTTTGTGGAGGTTGATTCGATTGGGTTTTGAGGAGTTGGAGTTTAAAAAGGTCTCTACAATTCGAGGAAAGTTTTGTTCACTTTTGTGGAAGAGTTCAATAAAAAGAACCCTCTTTTATGTGTTGCATTAAAAATCTTGTTGTTGCAGAGCATTATATTAACCCATATTGTAAGTGATTGATAGAAGATGTTTTGATTTTGATAGGATACTATGTTGAGAGCCTTTGGCTTTGGTAGGATTTGATTTCATCAATTATTAAAGGTTTGGTGGTAAAATTTCTCTGAACATGTATGTAATTTAGTTTTAGGGGTTTGAGGGTGTTAAAAATGTAAAAGTCACCCATTCCATTGTTGGATTTGTTTAAAACTTGGTGGAATGGGTGCCTTAAGATATTTTTAGAAGTAGATGGTGGTTTCAAGAGTAGGAAGGGCGAGTCGGGTGATTTGGCATGATGTCCTAGTTGTAGATGAGTGAGTTTTTGTCCAAATTTGATGGTTTAATATGATATTTTGTTGAAAGAGTGTTGATACATGTTGGGAGATGACTCGTGAAGCATATGTAGACATAATTACATGTGTTTGAGGCATTGTCAATAAGAAAATTGGCTGGGAATACATAGTTTCATAAAACCCTACCTAAACTAGTCAAAACTAAGGGTTTAATGGTTTGGTGTTTGGGTAGTGTCTTTGGGGAATAAAACTACTTGATTTAGAGGTTTTGTGGTTTGAAAAAAATACTTTTTACAAAGTTTTGGGGTTAGGAAAGAAATTAAGTGTGAGTTTCTTTGTAAATTTGGGCTAACTGGAGGTTTGATTAGCGTACCTATCCTTTTTAGGACATGAAAGCATGAAACAACCTTATGTGGAAGAAAAATATGTTGAAGAACAATGAAATGGGTACTTTGAATGGTAGTTATGTTGTGGGTTTGTGATTAGATTTGTGAGTTAAGGTTAGGAAACCTCTATTGTAGACCTATAAGAGAATTGGTGAAGTTGTGACGGAAAGCACCTTTCATAGGGTTTTGTGAATTTGAAAGTTGGTTGAGACAACTTGTTTTGTGTTGTTTTTTTCAAAATCCTCCCTCCTCTGCATCAGCTTTGAAGGAATGAGATGATAAAAGACACAAAGTCAATTGGTGATATGCTTAGATGTATAAGAGATAAGAACCCGCCCCTAGGTAATATTCATTGTGTTACTATTAGAAGCTTCCTACAAAGATCTTGGAAACTCCCTACAATATGGGAAAAAGGTGCACATCCCTAATCATGTATCTAGATTGCCAATTCAATAACATTACAAGGAGAAGATTCCCCTTTTATGAAATTTCATGCTCTCCAATTGTTTGTGTTAATGTCATATCATTTGACACTAGAAGAGAGGTGTTTCTTTCTTAGATGGATTTCATTCGTGGAGTTGATCCATACATTATTATTAGGTTGAGGGCACATAATTTTCATTGAGGCAACATGGTATTCGAGAAATAAACTCTCTTGAGATGGCTTGTGCTATGGGTGTTCCTCTATCTTTTCTACTTTCGAGGAGACAAAGAATCAAGGTCTTGTCTGAGATATTAGGGAAATCAAAGCAAAGTAATCTTGTGGTTCCAAATATCAAAGGATGAGGATCTAGTCAAGAAATTATTATCTCAGACATCACCCAGATTTTGATGACTCCCATAAGGATGTTAGGGAAGGAAAAGAAAAAAATAATAGAATTAATAGTGAGTATGATGAATCAAAGGTACAAAAGAAGAGGATCAATTGGGGATAATAGACAATCAATTGCAAATGATAAAAAAATTTAAGCTCTACCTATATTTGTTGGCCTTTGAGCATAGGAGACTAAGCGTACTATAGGTAAGGAACAAATAGGTGTGAGTATCCTAGATATCAAAGGAGAAAATATCATAGAGGAACCAAAGATTATGCCTCCTTCGATGAAGAGGTGAAACATGAATCTTATCCAGAACAATCTGAAGATATAAAAGCAAGCAATGCAATCTCCAGACATTCACATGACTCGAAGCTAACAAACAATGTAAATGATGTAAATAAAGCTTGCATACAATCAAACTATGCTTGATCTACCAAAACTACTTATACTAAGGGTTACACTAACTATATTGTGGAGAGAAGCAGAAATTACAAGAGAAGTCAGCTGATGTGGGATCTGAATGTGGGGATCTATTGATTGAGTTTGTTTTATCTATTTCTTCAAAAAGTATAACAAAACTCTTGGTGGAAACAATTCAAGCTTGTAATGACTTGGGAAACATTCATTCATGAGCCAAAATCATAAATCTACCATCGATGGAATGATTGATAACTGAAGGATAACTACTATAAGCCTTTTCAAACTAGATTCACATAAAATTAGAGGCTAAGGATATATAGACTTTCCGAGCATCAAATTTGATTTAGCACATTATGTCACGACAATCATTGATCACCTTTACAAAAGTGTATGGAGGTAATACTTATGGAGCTATGGTCTGATTTATTGTTTGAAGGAAATGAAGGATACCAGGTGAACCCAAAACATTCCTAATGTTGTCACCAAAATAGAAACCCTAAAAATGGTAGTGAATAAGCAAAGAAAAATTTCATTGAAGAGACTTTTCGATATCAACATGAAAAACTTGGATGTCTCTTTGATTTCCCAAAGGGAAAATAATGAGTTGAGGATTATATCGAAGAGAGACATGGGTATTGGAGGGACATTTCCCAAAGTCTCTTCAACAAATAACATGGTGCTGGAAAATTTCAATCGAAGAGAGAAGGCTATATTGGAGTGAAGTCAGTTGAGGTCTCATCAAAATTGATAATTCTCTTTGAGCTATGGAAAAATGTGAAGGAAAACTCACATGCATGGCGAGAAATTTTTAAGGCATGAATTATTAGTTCATTTCCCCATAATGATGACTATGGTAAAAATAAATTATT
Source organism: Sequoia sempervirens (assembly GCA_007258455.2). Classification (NCBI taxonomy): domain Eukaryota; kingdom Viridiplantae; phylum Streptophyta; class Pinopsida; order Cupressales; family Cupressaceae; genus Sequoia; species Sequoia sempervirens. Next base: position 172,129,635 of record VDFB02379711.1, on the reverse strand, counting down.
TTCTAGATGAAAAATTTCAAGTGAAATTTACTTAAAATAATAAAGATAAAGTGAAAGTGACATTACAATATAAAGTACAGATATAAAATATTTTCACCAAGAAGTTTACATTTTCAGCAGGAAGTTAGCTAAATTTGGAATCTTGGAGTTGGTGAGTACACACGAAGGACTTGAAATTTTCATCGAAGAGAGGTATAAGCATCAAAGTGAGGTCATTACAGGTCTCTTCGACACCCTAATAGGTAGCAAGGATACACACTCCATCAAAGAGAGAATTTAATTGATTAGGTAAAAATATAAATCATGGTGATTAAAGATAAATGTTATTTTATGAGAATATAATTTTTACCAAAGGCACTGTAAAATATGTTTTAGTAGGAAATGAAAAAAATTTACCTGAGGAACTAAGAGAACATGAATTTCACTAATGGTAAGTGATTCTACCAAAGAAGTTAAAGAATGGGTAAATTATTTTTTCCCATTTTTAAAGAATGAAAGTACAACCTTAAAATTGCCAGAAAAAGGAAGGACAATTAATATTAATTTTCATGAGAGGTGAAGATAATGAAGATTAAAGTGTTTTAATTTGATAAAGACAATTAATTGAATGAAGATTTGCACCAGACGAACGTGAAGGGTCATAACCCTTGGAAATGCAATGTATATATGCAAAGTAAAATTGTACCATTAGGAATCATAATTAGGAATTAGATAGTAGGTTGGAAAAATCACTAGTAGTAGATAGGTTCATCCATTTCACACATCCATTTTCACATTTCAGAGACTTCTACAATTAATGTTTATATTTTGAAGCAATATAGCAGAGAAGACTATTCTTAAATGGTGATCTATTTTCAGTGTTTAATTGTTGTGTTGATTTGCATGCTTATATGATGTTGTGCTATCTCTAAAGTGGTTATCTTAAGTTATTCAAATTTACATAATTTTTTAGGATACATTTGTTGTTGCTATGTGGTTATCTTGATTGGTTACTAGTTGGAGTGAATTAAACATCCTTTCAAATAATTCATTTTGATTGGTTCCTACCAAGGATTAAAATCCTTTTAAAGTGATTATTATGATTGGTTTCCCTCACATTGAGAATTAAAATTACTTTCATGAGATCATAGTAATTTAGGTGAATATGACTGGGATTACTAAAGAAGAGTATAGTAGCTTACAGACCTGCATGTTTGTACAAGGTGCAAACATTCCAAGTGCCTAGCAAGTTAGAGTTAAGCTACAAAGTAGACTTACATATTTTTCATATATGTCTTTAGGAACTAGTTAGTAAGCTTTGCATCTACTTCACACCCACGTGCCATAATGACTAGATTTCCCACATTGGAGATCACATTCAAGACTTTCAAATTTTCCTTACCATTTAGGTACACTTGCCTTGGTGTAGAAGAGCCTAAAGAGATAGGCGTAATCAATCATATTTTCCCTATTTGTTAGCCAAAAACATATTAAGAGACTGGCACCCTCTTATGGTCTAAAAACCTATGTTTTGAGACCTAATAGATTGGAAATTATGCTGGGGAAAAATCCATAAAACTCCAAATCCATACCATTTCATTATAGAGTCATAAAGAATTCACATTTTCATTCACCCGACTTCATAAGGGATTCTGTTGGGATAAACCAAGAACAATTTCAAAATCCATTTCATTTTCCTACTTTTGGAAAAAGTAGATGGCGACTTTGTAAAAGAAAAAATTGATGAAAAAATACAAAAAATAGTTTGAAATTGCAACATTTTCAGAGAGAAATAAATATCATAGCCTGAAGTATGTATAACAATTATTCCTTTCCCCATACACATTATGGTGCAATTGAGAATTTTGGCAATAGAGGTAATGCATATCATTCACAATAGAACATATATGCATCACAATCATCAAATCAAATAAATGCTTATCTTGTCCCTCCTGGTCAAATATTGGTAAGCTACCAAGATCATCAACACAGTCAATATCCTAAGCATTATCCATATCAATACCAAAGACCATATCAAAATGTGCAACACAATTTCATCCCTCTTGGAAGTGTCAATCAAAACTTGCAGCAAGATGTATATCATAATCAACAATTTGAGCAGGAAAATGATGAGCATTCATATACTAAAGAAACAAGTTAGGAATCCAACATTAAATCAAAATATTGCATTGTTGGATGTTGTGGTTGTGTTTCTAATATGTGGTTGTCATTGATGTCAACACTATTGGCATTAATGTCTTAGAGGTTGTATATGTCGAGGATATTGGGAAAATTGTAAAAGAAAGTTGTAGGTTGTCAGTGGTGAAGCGAAGTTCAATCTATTGGTTAGCTCAATATGTTGATGATCATAGGTTTTGGATTAAAGGGTTTCTTTTTTAGTATATCTAGTTTATCCATGTTAAGTTTTAGAGATCTGTGTGAAGATTTGATCGAGTTATGAGCAGTTGTGTTATGACAGTCATTTTGTTGCTTTAGTTGGTGTTCCTAAATGAAGATGATGTGATTCTAGTAATTTAAGTTGTTGTGGATGCTTCTCTAGTGATTCATGATGTTTTTAGATGTTTGTAGATTATTCTCTATCTATGTTGCACATCTGCATTGATTGTTGTGCTCACAATTAGATATTTTCTCTTGTGTGTTCATGTTTTTCATATTCTTGGTTGACAGGGTGTTGTAGTGTGTTGTGGATCTTCAAGGAATAATTTTTGAAGTTGTTTTCATGTTTGAAATTTTATTTTGGGTCTTCACTTTGTTGTGGCTGACATTGGTTAATTCACATTGAAAATTATTTATTGTTTTGGGCCAACAGTTTGCATATGTTCTATTATTTTGTTGAAGCTGACATGTAGCGATGTAATTTCTTGTTGTGGATATATATAAGTGATTTTTTATTCCATTTGAAGACATGAGTATGAGAAGTGTGTGAATAATGTTCAAATATTTTGAAGGAAAAAGTAGAGTGTGAAGAATGTTCATGTGCTTAACTGAAACTGTAATCAGACATTAACAGATGCTATTTTCTCTATTCAAAATTTTGTGGATGTAATCCAAATATTTTTGTAAGACAGTGAGTCTTCCTTGTTGTATTTGAGTAGTGAGCTCTAGGAAGTGTGCCTAAATGCATGTAAATTCCCCATTCACATTTCTTTATATGTTTAACAGGGTATAATCTTGTGGACTAACCTCCACCATGGTTTTTCCCGTAATAGGTTTTCCACGTAAAAAAAATATTGGTGTTATGTGTGTTCTTGATTTATGTTTTCATGATTATTGATCAAATCTATGAATAAGGTTAATAATTTTGATAATTTTAAATTTCTGAGACAAATTATTCACCCCCCCTCTAGGTTGTCTACCCTCGTGTTTCCAACAATTGGTGTCAGAGCAGGTTCCTTAGAAGAATTTTAACAACTTGAGATGATCTAAGATGGCGACATACAAGAAGGATAGTTTGAGATTTGATGGAACAAATTATTTTTTGTGGAAGGCTCGAATGGAGTGTCATCTGAGATGCATTGGTGAACCTTACTGGAAAATTACAAAGAATAGGTATTGGTGCAGGAGCACCCAATACACACAGTTTAAAAAAATTCATACTTTGAAGGAAGCATAGGAATTAGGAAAAGAGGGTTAATTGAGTCATTTTATAATTGAATAAGGCATTTGAGCCCATTAATGATGTAATTATGGGTATTTAATGTTAGTTAGTTCAAACAAATTGAAAAGGTTGCATAAAAATGTACTTATTGTCAACAAATTGTTAAAAGTGCAAAACTTGGCAATTAAGGGTCTAATTGGTAAAAAGTTGGTTTCCAATGTCCAACTAGTTAAAATGTCAATTGGAGGATGTTGAGAAGGGTGGTTATATGTTAAATAAGCCTCTCATGGTCGAGGCATGGTTGTTGAATCATTTTTTTTGAAGTTCTAATAAAAAAGTGGTTGTTTTCTGGAAATTTTTGTGTGTAAATTTGCTGCTAAAATGTATGGTACAACCTGTATGGGCTCAAACCTATTATGGTTGGAAAGAGGAGAGTGCCAAATTTCATTTGAGAGTGGTTTTGTGAATTTTTATTGAGTTTAGAGGATTTTATTGACATTTTATTAAAACTGCCTGTGCACAGCCATTAGAGGGTTTGAAAGTCTAAAATGTAGTTTTTGACCATTCCACCCATTGTATGCCACTGTAACTAGGTGGAATGGTCTAATATGATGTAAATTAGATGTATTAATGTATTTTATATTATAATAAGGCGTTATTGTGGTGAATGTGTGATGCCCTAGGGCTGAAAATGTATTTTTCCCTTGAAAAGTGATGGTTTCAAAGTGTTTTTCAATGAATTATTAATGGAGTTGAGATTGTAAGCATTGAAAATGTCAAGGCAGACCCTATGGAAGGTGTTTGGACCATTTATTTGTTTATTCAAGTCTGGAAATGAAGATTTTGACAAAACCCTTGTTTTTGCATTACTAAAGGAGGTTTTTTGAGTTGGGAGTGTTTCTAACCATACAGGTGCAAACTAGTGGTGGATTATGTGGTTTTCAACCATTTAATTTGCTTCCCCAAGGTTTCAAGATGATTAGATAAGTTTTAATGGTACTTCCTTTGTTAAATTGACCTCTTTTCCTTGTTTTTCCCATGGCGAGTGTATTGGAAGTCTAAATTGGTCCAAATGAGTTATATCTGATATTGAAGTATGTTGTGTAAGTCTTTAATGGGTGTCTAAATCTGTTATTTATTTGGAAATTCTTTTGGGAAAGTTGGGTGAAAATTCCCTTGAAGCTATTTGGCAATGTTGATGGAAAGAATACATCTAACAAGTGGATTTGTGAAGTTGTTATGATTTGCTTTGAAATTTGGGTTGAACATTTGTTATTTTTCATTTCAAGTTGATTTCCACCTTGGGTCTGCATCAGGTATATCATTCCACAAAATGGTTCTTCTATTGCAGATGAGATTAAGGAAGTCGAGTATAATATTAGGGCTAAGGAACCATTGTTGAGTGCTTTGACTGATTATGAGATGAAAAATGTTATGGATATGATGATTGCTTATGAGATTTGGAAAAAGTTGGAAACTTTGTATGAAGGTGATGCTAATGTGAAGATTTCTAAGTTGCAAATTTTGAAAGAGAAATATGAAATGTTGAGAATGGGTGATGATGAGAAAATTATTTCTTTCATGCAAAGAGTGAATGAACTTGTGTGTGGTATCAGATGTGTTGGTGGATGATTGGAAGAATTAGAGATTGCTGCTAAAGTGCTTAGATCCTTGCCTGTTGCATACAAAGTCAAAGCTACTGATATTGAGGAGCTCTGGATTGTAACAAATGTAACCAGAGACATGTTGATTGGTAAGCTTATTTCTTTTGAGTTGAGTGAATTTGGTGATTCTCTTCCTAAGATAGAATCTGCATTCAAAGCTACTACTTCTAGAAGATATAAACAAATATTTGATGTAGGAGAAAGTTATTCTAGAAAGGTATTCAAGTATGAGGAAATGAGAGAGATTGAAGAAGAGGAGAGAAAACTAGAGGAGCTTGAAGCTCTTATTTTCAAAAGAGAAGCCAAAGGAGAAGGTAAGTATAAAGGAAAATTACCTATTAAATGTTTTTCTTGCAATAAGATAGGTCAGTTTGCATCAAGGTGTCTAGAAAGAGTTCCTAATACAAGACCTAACAAGCCTAGATTTCAAAGAAAGTGCTATTATACTGCTGATGAAGGTGTGATAGATGATGAATCTGATAAAGGGAATGCAAGTGAAGATGAATGGGTGTTTATTGCTATCAAGGAAAATTATCGTGCCCCTATTGAATATGTTAGTTGCACAAATGTGGAGAAAGCTCTAGCGGCTAGATTTGAAGAGAATGATGAATGGGTGATTGACAGTGGATGCTCTCATCACATGACAAGTGATAAAAGAAAATTTGTGAGCCTGGAAAAGTATGATGGTGGTGTTGTAAGATTTTGTGATGACAAATCTAGGGTAATCTGTGCTAGAGGATGTATTTCTCTTGATGGTAAGAATAATACTGATGATGTTCTATATATGGAAGGTTTGAAGCATAATATTTTGAGTGTTGGATAGATGGTTGACTGATCCAACAGATATTTTCACTAAAAATTGAAGAGTCTCCAATACTCTAGAGTTCAGCACCATTAGAAAGAGCTCGATGTCCTGATTCCAGCGCAACTTGAATGGAGTCAAACAGAGCTATGGAGCCCAAGTTATTGCCGGTCAAAGTTCAGTCAACAACTGGTCAACTTAGGGCCCAGGGCAAGAAAAAAGGTCAAAATTTAATGTCACCAAAAGTAGTCAAAATTGATGTCAATGCAAAGAGATTGGAAAGAACTTTTTGATGGTGTTTGTTTTGCGCAAATCGGAGCTCCTATGTGCAAGATATGGAAGGTCAAAGCTTGTGGTTGACTAGGTTGACTTGAAGGTACAATGATGACGTCAACATGATGTCATCATGCTATCATGGATGAATCATGAGGTGACACATGGTGGCTTCCCGAAGTTACATGTGGTGGAAATTTTTTGGACATGGCTTTATTTAAAAAATAAAAATATGAAATATAAAAGCCTACCACTCCTCCCATTTAAAAGCCTTAATTTAAGGCCTACGTGAGAAAAAGTAGGTGGGGTCTTAATTTAAAACAAAACAAATTTACCCCTATTTAAATGGGATAAAACCCTTTAATATTTAAAAATACATGTGGTTGGGAGATCCCCTTTTTAAGGGGAACTTAAACATTATTTTTAAAGAAAAAAAACAAATTTCCAACCAATTCACCCCCTATAATTAAGGATTAAATCCTTAACAAAATCAAGCCCGTTTATATTCAAAGGTGAATTATTAAGATCTCCTAATAAATCCTTAAATGGATTATGGAATAAAATTACAAGAGGCCATTCGTGAAGATTTTATGTAAAATTGGATGCATTATTTTAATGGGAGGATATCCCTATGTAAATAAGGGGGGATTTTTAAATAATATTTTCTATGTAAAGGGGATATTGGGAGGTTTTGAAAATAAATTGGTTATGAACCAATTTGAGTAATTTTTTTGTATAAAAAGGGTAGAATGGGGGGTGTGAGATTAAGTAATTTTTGAAGAAATTTTGGTGAAGCTGTGAATCAGAGAAATAGGGAGATTTTCTAAGGAGATTATTTTGAGCCTTTTTGTAAGTTGGAGTATTGTCATGCTGCCGAAGTGCTCTTGGTGCAATTGTAATTCTATTTTTGGAGATTAATCGGATCGGTCTCACTCTATTGGAGCGGACCCGGAGACGTAGTCACATTTGTGGCAAACTCCATTATCAGATTGTTGCACTCTCTCTCTCTTCTTCCTTCTCAATTTCATTCTTTTCATCTTCATTTTTTAATGCATAATTTCAATAATGTATGCATGAATTGTATTTCTGTTTAATTCGCATGTTAATGTGTTAATTTTGTTTATGTAATTTGGATTTCATGATTTGTAAACATTAAGCATTCAAATGCAATTAGTCTAGATCCTAATAAGATCAAGTGGTATTAGAGCTTTTGGTGGCTAGTATTGCATTTTTTTTTTGAATGCTAACAAGATCCAGGATTCAAAAGGGCGAAGGCAAGCTTGAAGAATTTTATCCTGAGATTGGGAAGCGAAGAAGTTTTCTAAAGATGTCTGTGTCTGGAATGGAGGTTTCTGAAGAAATCAGTGAGCAAGAGTTTCGTAGAGCATTTCTCGAAATGAAGGCTAAGGTGGACATACTTTTCCAAGAGAGACAAGAGCAGAAGGAACTTGAAGGAGGTTCATTGAAGCAAGATGCTCGTAAAGACAAGAAAGGGAAACATCATGGAGATGTTGACAAACAACTAGATCCACCCTCTTCTCCTTCTCCTCCCTCTTCTCCTTCTTCTCCATCTTCTCCTCATTCGATTTCTTTTAATCCTTTCAAGAGTGGGTATAAGCCTAAGATCAAATTGGATGTAAAATTTGAACTACCTAAGTATTGTGGAGAATTAGATGCTGAAAAACTAGATGATTGGATTCAGCAAGTAGAAGTTTATTGTAGAGTTCAAAGCCTCTTTGATGATGCTTCTAGGATCCAGTTAGCCACTCTTCGGTTGGGAGGTACAACTCTTACCTGGTGGGAGAGTAGGACTAGAGCAGAAATTTCATAGCATGGTAGAGTCAATTTATCTTGGTTAGAATTTATTAATTCTCTTAAAAAGCAATTCTATCCCTTAGGTCACATGCAACAATTAATGATGAATTGGCAAGTGTTTAAACAAGGGAAAGGTCAAACTTTCCAAGACTACACCCATGAATTCAGAAAGAAGGCTATTGCATTAAATGTACCTTTGTACACCCAGGATATTTTGTTAAAGTACATAGGAGGTCTTCATTCATATCTCAGACATTCCATTTTGGTATTGAACCCTTGTAATTTGGATGAAGTGTCTGTTCAAGCTACACACTTAGAGTCAAGGGGAAAGGGTTCTTTCATTGATAATGATAACTTTGTAAAGAAATCTTCTAAGAATGTAGAGACAGGGAAAGGAAAGAAGACATCTACAGTCAAGAAGGATGACAAACTTTCTTGCTCTCATTGTGACATGAAGGGTCATGATGAAGATCACTATTGGAAGTTGCATCCCGAATTGAAGCCTAAGTGGGCTCAAAGACAGAATTAGAAACAGAAGGGTAAGGAGAAAACCACAAATGTTGTTATGGATCTTGGTTCCAATTCTGATGATGAAACTAAGATAACAGCTATGGGTATGAAAGGTAAAGCTACTAATTCTAGTGTTTCCTTTGATAGTTGTGCTTCTACTTCTAAAGTTAATGATGTCTCCAAAGATAAGAAAAGGAATGAGCTTTTTCATTTAAGGGTTGTTGCTAAGAAAATTAAGATTGATGCACTCATAGATAGTGGTTCTCAAGTTAACTTAATTTCTGAAGATGTTGTAAGAAACTTGGGATTGAAAACTACACTACATAGGAAACCTTATCCACTAGGTTGGATTTGTGAGAATGATAAATTGCAAGTCACACGACAATGCACTTTGAGATTCACAATCACTAGTAAGTTTGTGGATGAAGTACAGTTTGATGTGGTTCCACTAGATATCTGTGGGATAGTTCTGGGTAGCCCTTATCTTTATGATCGGAAAGCTATTTTCTACAGGGAAAGGAATCATTATCATTTGTTTAAAGATGGCATTCAACATATTGTACATTCTCACAAGATTAAGACTGATCGTTCCTTTACAAACAAGGGGCAATTAAAGAGGGTGATTAATGCAAGTAAAGATTTAACTCTTATGTCTGTCAACACAGGTGGTTCTAGACAGGAACTTGGAGTAGCTAACCAGGGTCAGATGTCGTAGGTTGACTTATTCTCTTTCATCTCTACATTATTGTTCAACTTGATGCTAGTCAATATTTGTTGGTTAGTGGCTACGACAGTTGATGTAGATGCTTATGGAAGTGATAGAATGATATTTATGATCAACAATGTTGTTGCAATATTTATTGTGATTGTGAGTCAGGTATACAAATGTACAGAGGATACAGGACAAGTGGGGAGGCCAAGTCCTCACTTGATGTTTGAATAAATGCCACTTTTGGAGGTCCAAAAGTTCTCTAGTGGGGAGGCTTGATCCGATGGATATTTTCACTAAAAATTGAAGAATCTCCAATACTCCAGAATTTAGCACTAATAGAAAGAGCTTGATGTCCTGATTCCAATGCAACTTGAATGGAGTCAAACAAAGCTACGGAGCCCAAGTTATTGCCAGTCAAAGTTCAGTCAACAATTGGTCAACTTAGGGCCCAGGGCAAAAAAAAGGTCAAAATTTAATGTCACCAAAAGTGGTCAAAATTGATGTCAATGCGAAGAGATTGGAAAGAGCTTTGCAATGGTGTTTGTTTTGCACAAATCAGAGCTCGTATGTACAAGATATGGAAGGTCAAAGCTCGTGGTTGACTAGGTTGACTTAAAGGTACAATGATGACGTCAACATGACATCATCATGCTAACATGGATGAGTCATGAGGTGACATATGGTGGCTTCCCGAAGTTACATGTGGCGAAAATTTGTTGGACATGGCTTTATTTAAAAAATAAAAATATAAAATATAAAAGCCTACCACTCCTCCCATTTAAAAGCCTTAATTTAAGGCCTACGTGAGAAAAAGTAGGTGGGGTCTTAATTTAAAACAAAACAAATTTACCCCTATTTAAATGGGATAAAACCTCTTTAATATTTAAAAATACATGTGGTTGGGAGATCCCCTTTTTAAGGGGAACTTAAACATTATTTTTAAAGAAAAAAAACAAATTTCCAACCAATTCACCCCCTATAATTAAGGATTAAATCCTTAACAAAATCAAGCCCATTTATATTCAAAGGTGAATTATTAAGATCTCCTAATAAATCCTTAAATGGATTGTGGAATAAAATTACAAGAGGCCATCCATGAAGATTTTATGTAAAATTGGATGGATTATTGTAACGGGAGGATATCCCTATGTAAATAAGGGGGGATTTTTAAATAATATTTTCTATGTAAAGGGGATATTGGGAGGTTTTGAAAATCAATTGGTTATGAACCAGTTTGAGTAATTTTTTTGTATAAAAAGGGTAGAATGGGGGGTGTGAGATTAAGTAATTTTTAAAGAATTTTTGGTGAAGCTGTGAATCCGAGAAACAGGGAGATTTTCTAAGGAGATTATTTTGAGCCTTTTTGTAAGTCAGAGTATTGTCATGCTGTCAAAGTGCTCTTGGTGCAATTGTAATTCTATTTTTGGAGATTAATCGGATCGGTCTCACTCTATTGGAGCGGACTCGGAGACGTAGTCACATTTGTGGTGAACGCCGTTATCAGATCATTGCACTCTCTCTCTCTCTTCTTCCTTCTCAATTTCATTCTTTTCATCTTCAGTTTTTAATGCATAATTTCAATAATGTATGCATGAATTGTATTTCTATTTAATTCACATGTTAATTTGTTAATTTTTTTATGTAATTTGGATTTCATGATTTGTAAACATTAAGCATTCAAATGCAATTAGTCTAGATCCTAATAAGATCATTGACAAGGGATACAATCTTCAATTCAAGAATGGAAAGTGCAGAATATTGGGGAGTTCCAAAAATGTGATTACTTCAGGTACAAAAAAGATAACATCTTTCACTTGAATGCTACTAGTAAAAGTTGTCTGATTGCTCAAGTTGATGAAATTTGGTTGTGGCATAGGAGAATGTGTCATGTAAACTTCGAAAATATTATCAAGATAAGTTCTACTCAGACAATGAGAGATCTTCCTAAGTTGGTAAAGCCTACTAATACTATATGCAAGGAATTTTAGTTAGGGAAGCAAACTAGAATTTCATTTCAGAGCAAACAACATTGTTCAAATGAAGTGTTGGAGCTTGTTCATACTGATTTGTGTGGTCCTTCTAGAGTTATAAGTTTACAAGCAGGTAGGTACTTCATGTTACTTATTGATGATTACTCTAGATTGATGTGGGTTACTTTCTTAAGGGAAAAATATGAAGCTCTAGAGAAATTCAAGATTTTTAAGGCTATGGTTGAGACAGAGACAAGTCTAAAGATTAAATGCTTGAGATTAGATAGAAGGTGAATTCACTTCCCATGAGTTTAATTATTTTTGTGAAGTGCATGGGATAAAGAGATAATTATCTTCCCCACAAACCCCTCAACAAAATGGAGTTGTGGAAAGGAAGAACATGAAAGTTCAAGATGTTGCTAGGACTATGATGTTGGAAAGAAATGTTCCTCATATCTATTGGATTGAAGCTATGAGACTATTTATTTCTTATGATGCTTACAAAAACTTCAAGGTTTATCAGATGGATGTCATGTCATCATTTCTAAATGGAGAATTGGAAGAAGTGTATGTTGAGCAACCTGATGGATTTCAATTGACTAATTATGGAGATATGGTTTGTCAATTGAAGAAAGCATTGTATGAACTTAAGCAATCCCCAAGAGTATGGTATTTCAGATTGGACAAGTATTTATTGAAGCTTGGATTCAATAAAGGTGATGTTGATAGTAATCTATATTTCAAGATTGATCATGATAAAGATTTGATTGTTGAAGTCTTTGTTGATGATATCATTTTGGAGGAGATGATAGTTTGTGCATGAAGTTTGTTGATGAGATGTAGAATGAGTTTGAGATGTCTATGATTGGTGAGATGAAATTATTTTTGGGATTGTAAATTACTCAGTTAGATAAAGGGATCTTCATATCTCAGTCCAAGTATGTGAAAGAATTGCTAAAGAATTTTGGTATGGAAGATTCAAAGCCAGTTGGTACACCTATGGTGATCAGATGCAAGTTGACACAAGATGATGATTCTCCAAAAGAAAATCAAACTAGATATAGATTGATGATTGGTGGATTGCTTTATTTTACTCAAACTAGACTAGATATCATGAATGTTGTATGCATTGTTGCAAGATTTTAAGCTGATCCTAAGGAATCTCATGTGATTGTTGTGAAGAGAATTTTTAGGTACTTGAAGGGGATAGTTGATTTTAGTCTGTGGTATCCTGAATATGATGATCTTACTTTGAGTGCTTTTATTGATGTTGATTGGGCAGGTGATGTGAATGACAAAAAGAGTACTAGTAGTGGTGCATTTTTCTTGGGTAAGAAGTTGATTTCATGGTTAAGTAAGAAGCAGAATGCCATTTCTTTATCTACTACAGAGGTATAATACATTTATGTTGCTAATAATTATACTCAAGTATTGTGGATGAAGCAAATGTTGAAAGATATCAAAGTTGTGTATAATGAACCTATTGCTATATTCTATGATAATTCAAGTGCAATTAAAATTTATAAGAATCTAATGCTGCATTCAAAGACCAAGCATATATCTATCATGTTTCACTTTTTGAGAGAGAAGGTGAGTGAAAAGGAAGTTAGATTGGAGTATGTTCCTACTAAGGAACATATTGCAGATATCTTTACCAAACTGTTGCCTAAGGATACTTTTGAGTATCTCAAAGGGAAGCTAGGGGTGATTACCCCTCCTAATCAGAACTAAGATGCATTGACATGCATCAATCCATGCTTTTCATAGCCATATCTTGATCTAGATTGATGTTGTGGTGGTTACTACTTAGGGGGAGTAGTCAGATGTTTAGATATGTGGTTCAAAGCTTGTGTGGAGAAAAGAGATCTTTTTCATTGATGTCAAAGGGGGAGAGGAGTTATGTCAAAAAATGTGAATTATTTGAGGAGAAGAGTTATGTGGGGAGAAGAGTCATGTAAAAGAGTTGAGGAGAAAAGAGTCAGAACCTAAGGGGGAGTAAGTGCTAAAGTTAGTTGCATTGATGGTGTTTTTCACATCATGCATTTCCATCAATGCTAAAGGGGGAGATTCTTGGATGTTGTGGTTGTTTTTCTGATATGTGGTTGTCATTGATGTCAACACTATTGGAATTAATGTCTTAGAGGTTGTATATGTCGAGGATATTGAGAAAATTGTAATAAAGTAAGTTGCAAGTTGTCAGTGGTGAAGTGAAGTTCAGTTTGTTGGTTAGCTAAATACATTGATGATTAAATTTTGTGGATTAAAGGGTTTCTTGTCGAGTATATCTAGTTTATCCACATTAATTTTTAGAGATCTGTGTGAAGATTTGATTGAGTTATGAGAAGTTGTGTTCTGACAGTTATTTTGTTGCTTCAGTTGGTGTTCCTGAATGAAGATGATATGATTTTAGTAAGTTCAGTTGTTGTGGATGCTTCTATAGTGATTCATGATGTTTTTGGATGTTTCTAGATCATGCTCTATCTATGTTTTACATCCAAGATTGATCATTGTGCTTGTGATTAGATATTTTCTCTTGCGTGTTCATGTTTTTCATGTTCTTGGCCAACAGGGTGTTGTAGCATGTTGTGGATCTTCGAGGAATAATTTTTGAAGGTTTTTTCACAATTGAAATTTTATTTTTGGTCTTCACAATGTTGTGGCTAACATTGGTTGATTCACATTGAAAATTATTTATTTTTTGGGCCGATAGTTTGCATATGTTTTATTATTTTGTTGAAGCTGACATGTAGCGATGTAATTTCTTGTTGCAGATATATATAAGTGATTGTTTATTCCATTTGAAGGAATGAGTATGCAAAGTGTGTGAGTCTTATGTGTGAATAATGTTTAGATATTTCAAAGGCAGAAGCAGAGTGTGAAGAAGAGTGAGCAGAGTGTGAAGAAGTGTTCATGTGCTTAACCGAAACTGTAATTAGGCATTAGCAGATGCTATTTTCTCAGTTCAATCTTTTGTGGATGTAATCCAAATATTTTGTAAGACAGTGAGTCTTCCTTGTTGTATTTGAGAAGTGAACTCTAGGCAGTGCACCTAAATGCATGTGCATTCCCCATTCACATTTCTTTATACTTTTAACAGGGTATAATCTTGTGGACTAACCTCCACCATGGTTTTTCCCCTAACATGGTTTCCACGTAAAAAAATCTTGGTGTTATGTGTGTTTTTGATGTGTTGTTGATTTATGCATTCATTATTTTTTATCGGATCTAAGAATAAGGTTAATAAGTTTGATAAGTTTAAATTTTTGAGACAACTAATTCACCCCACCCTCTTAGTTTTTTTCTCTTGTGTTGCCAGCATTGCATATCTCCCTTAGATACATTTTTTAACCTAAGAAGACATAAAGGAGAATCTGAGTGTTCTCTACTTGAACGAATAGAGGTACTTACACAAATACCTCTCAATCACACGACTGATCAGTCCATGTACATTGAGTAGTTTATGACAGCATATGATCTTGATTCAATTTATTGGGCTAAGTCGTTAAAACCAATTAATTTTGAACAGGAAGGAAAACTGATCAGTATCATAGAAAATAAAAGGTATGAGGAGGGTGATATCACTGATGAGTATGGAGAAATTGATCAAATAATTTATCCAATGGAGGAGACATGTGCAAGTGAAATTCTCAATGATGATACTTCAAATTTGAATGTAGATGAAATTGTTGAGGACAAATCTCCCACCTTGGAGGATGATTGTCGTATTGAATATGTTCCTAAAAAAACACTTCCTAAGGAGTATATCAGCCATGATTCAGATAATATGGAGGTGCAGCCATGTATGCATTGTCATAACATTGACAATAATGCATTAGAAGCTGAAACAAAAAGGAGCAGTCTACCTTACAACAATGAAGAGAGAAATGATTGTGATCAGTTCATAGAGGATTGGTATGCAAGTGAAAATAGTTGCTATGACAACCTGCATGATGAGGATGAAGAAGGTATCTCTTACATATCAAATTATGACTATGACAAGAGTGCATGTTATGAAGAATCCATTGAAAATTCATATTTTGATGACAAACCTGTGGACTTTGATTGGAAACTAAGTGATTCTTGCAATTTTAATGGGGTCAAGAGGAAGAAGCAATGGAAAATGTGACAGAAGAAGCAAGTCTACTTGCCAGTGAATAAACAACACTTCCAGCTACAATTGAGCACCATTAAGACATAATTGATGAAGAAGATGTTTGTACACTTGAAAATGGTTTTCACTTTTTTTCAAACCCATTGTATGATGAAATGGTAGAAGAAGACTAGATTCCATTTCTCTAAGGTGTTCCAAGAAACAAATTTCATGTGTATTCAAATCCACTTTATGATGAGGATGAAGAATTTTCTAATAATCAGGATGGTGTATCAACTTGCGAAGCAAATGAATATGAGATCAATGCATCTGAATTAGCACTTTTTGATGATGGAAAAAGTGAAGAATATAGTAGCAATGAAATGGATGAAGAGGCATGTTCAATCAATAGTGAAAAAATTTCATATTTGTTGGAAATGGAGTATCAGAAATGCACACATAAGAATGATTTATAAATTTCATCTCCAACATGCATTTTCTTTGGCAGTGAAAACACTTTTTGTGACAATGAAGGGAAAAATCTTGAAGCTGATCAAGATTCTATGTCTATCCTTGTTCAAGAGGAGATATATAAATTAGAATTGAAGATCTTTGAGAATAGCATTGATTCACATATCATGGATAATTCATGCTCAACATTATTTGGTTCAAAAGTGCATAATGATGACTATATGAATCACGAGTTTGTGTCACTACCAATTAGTGATATGAAAGATGTAGAAGATGTTTCAAAT